>ML407662.1:172588-196331 GCA_005239525.1 Nicotiana knightiana | reverse complement strand
GCCAAAGAAGGACGGGAAGGTCAGAGTCTGCGTCGACTACTGGGATCTCAACCGGGCCAGTCCAAAAGACGACTTCCCCATGCCAAATATACACATTCTGATTGATAACTGCACCAATCATGAATTGCAGTCCTTTGTGGATTGCTTCGCTGGTTATCACCATATTTGGATGGATGAGGAAGATTCTGAGAAAACGACGTTCATTACGCCGTGGGGAGTGTATTGTTACAAGATGATGCCATTCGGTCTAAAGAATACAGGGGCCACCTACATGAGAGCCATGACCACCATATTCCATGACATGATTCACAAGGAGATCGAGGTGTACGTAGATGATATCACTATCAAATCAAAGAAAGTTGTTGATCACATGGAGAATTTGGGGAAGTTTTTCAATAAGTTGCGAAAATACAATCTGAAACTAAACCCCGCGAAGTGTGCATTCGGGGTTCTTGTTGGGAAGCTGCTGGGATTTATTGTAAGCCGTCGGGGAATAGAATTGGATCCTTCCAAGGTCAAAGCCATTCAAGAGTTACTACCACCAAGGAACAAAAAATATGTGATGAGTTTCTTGGGGAGGCTTAATTACATCAGCCGGTTTATAGCATAGTCTACAGTCATCTGCGAGCCAATCTTTAAGATGCTAAAGAACGACGCTGCGACCAAGTGGACCTATGATTATCAAAAGGCTTTCGACAGACTCAAGGAATATTTGTCAACACCGCAGGTCCTAGTACCGTCCGAGACAAGCAGACCTTTACTACTCTATCTTGCAGTATTAGATGGAGCTTTCGACTGCGTTCTAGGCAGCACGATGAAACATGAAGGAAGGAACAAGCTATTTATTACCTCAGCAAGAAGTTCACTCCATATGAGGCCCGGTATTCTCTATTAGAGCATACCTATTGTGCTCTGGCTTGGGTCGCCCAAAAGCTGAGGCATTACTTCTGTGCCTACACAACATATCTCATATCAAGGATGGATCCATTAAAGTACATCTTTCAGAAGCCCATGCCCACTGGCAAGCTAGCCAAGTGGCAAATCCTGTGGAGCGAATTCGACATTGTCTACATGACTCAGAAGGCNTATGATGGCTGGAAGATGTTCTTTGATGGAGCAGCAAACTTCAAAGGAGTCGGTATTGGAGCAGTACTAGTATCAGAGACCGGTCAGCATTATCCAATATCCGCCAAACTCAGGTTCCCTTGTACCAACAATATGGCTGAATATGAAGCCTGCATATTGGGGCTCAATATGGCCATTGACATGAACGTCCAGGAGTTGTTAGTGATTGTTGATTCAGACTTATTGGTACATCAGGTACAAGGAGAATGGGCAACAAAGAATTCCAAGATACTGCCGTATATGCACCATGTACAGGGGTTAAGAAAGAGGTTCATAAAGATAGAGTTCCGGCACGTCCCCAGAATCCAGAATGAGTTCGCCGACCCATTAACTACTTTGTACTCAATGATCCAGCATCCGGACAAGAATTTCATTGACCCTATTCCCATAAAGATCCATAATTAGCCAGCTTACTGTGCCCATATCGAAGAAGAAGCAGATGGAAATCCTTGGTTTCATGACATCGATAGGTACTTGGCAAAAGGAGAATGCCCCGAGCTTGCAAATTCCACTCAAAAACGCACACTTTGGAGATTGTCCAACAATTTTTTCCACAGCGGAGGAATCCTGTATAGGAGGACTCCTGATTTGGGGTTATTAAGGTGTGTTGACGTAAAGGAAGCATCAAAGTTGCTGGAAGAAATTCATGCAGGGACTTGTGGCCCACATATGAGCGGTTTTGTTTTAGCAAAGAAAATACTCTGAGCTGGTTACTTTTTGATGACTATGGAAACGGACTGCATCCAGTATGTTCGGAAGTGCCACCGCTGCCAAATACATGGGGATATGATAAAAGTGCCTCCAAGTGAGCTCAATGCAACCAGCTCGCCATGGTCGTTCGCCGCTTGGGGTATGGACGTTATTGGACAAATTGAGCATGTCGCTTCCAATAGCCACAGGTTCATTTTGGTCACCATTGAATACTTCACTAAATGAGTCGAAGAAACCTCCTACAAAGCAATTACTAAGAAAGTTGTGGCCGACTTTGTCCGCGACGCATTGTTTGTCGGTTCGGAGTTCCAGAGTCAATCATCACCGACAATGGTTCTAATCTCAACAGTGACTTGATGAAAGCTATGTGTGAAACTTTCAAGATCAAACACAAGAATTTCACATCATACAGACCTCAGATGAATGGAGCCGTAAAGGCCGCTAACAAAAACATCAAAAAGATACTAAGAAAGATGATAGAAAGGCACAAGCAATGGCATGAAAAGTTATCATTCGCCTTACTGGGATACCACACCACTGTCCGCACATCAACAGGGGCAACTCCCTCTATGCTAGTTTATGGTACAGAGGCTGTTATTCCTGCCGAAGTGGAGATTCTATCTTTAAGAATTATACAGGAAGCTGAGCTCAGCGATTCAGAGTGGGTAAGAAGTCGTTATGAGCAACTAGCCCTCATAGACGGGAAGAGAATGAATGCAGTATGTCATGGTCAACTATATCAGAACAGAATGGACAGGGCCTTCAACAAGAAAGTCAAGCCGAGATAATTCACACCAGGGCAGCTGGTGTTAAAGAAAATATTTTTGCATCAAGATGAAGCCAAGGGGAAGTTCTCTCCTAACTAGAAAGGTCCGTACATGGTTCATAGAGTGCTGACAGGAGGAGCAATTATACTCGCGGAAATGGACGGAGAAGTCTGGCCCAAGCCAATCAATTCAGATGCAGTCAAACGCTACTATGTGTAATCTTTATGCTTTATCAATGATGTAATTTGAACTACGCCTGACCTGATTCCCATTTAATAGGGGATACGTAGGCAGCCCTATGGGTTCGGTCACAATTCAATAAAATCTATTTTTTCCCCGCAATTGGAAACTAGGGCAGAATTTAAGGAGGACCCTAAAAATTCTGAAGCAAGTTCATCCAGTCACGACGCGAGCAGCAGTCAGAGGCATCCACCCAGCAAACTGGGGAAAAAATTTTAGGAGGACCCTCAAAATTCCGCAGCAGAAGAGGTTGCAATGTCTCAAGCCGTGCCACGTCGTCGGTTCATCTAAAACCTATTTTAGATTATATATTACACTTTTACAAAATCATGCATATTTTTTTTCTTTTGAAACGGCTTGTTTAGCGAAAGCTACCCCAATGATACAGACAGTATCATCAAATCAAGCCAACGAGCCAAGCAGAGCCAGCGAGAATGCGAACTAACCTTCCCCCTTTACAAAACTCACGATCTTTCCTTGGATGCAGGCACAAATTGCAAAATCCCCAAAACGTATTATCCGCTCAAAGGACAGACATCGTTCCTCAAACTCATCGCACACGCCAACATTTATTATCAGCACAAACGATGCTTCACTGTCACAATGCTCTACCGCAATTAACGTCAGCTAAGAATTTCCGTCGTCCTTCCTTACATGTTGCATAAGGCTACCTTTCTGCCTTCCGAGACTAAATGATGTCTCCATCTGCATCCGCATATTGCATAAGGCTACCTTTCTGCCTTCCGAGACTAAACAATGTCTCCATCTGCATCTGCATATTGCATAAGGCTACCTTTCTGCCTTCCGAGACTAAACGTTGTCTCCATCTGCATCCGCAGATTGCATAAGGCTACCTTTCTGCCTTCCGAGACTATACGTTGTCTCCATCTGCATCCGCATATTGCATAAGGCTACCTTTCTGCCTTCCGAGACTATACGTTGTCTCCATCTGCATCCGCATATTGCATAAGGCTACCTTTCTGCCTTCCGAGACTAAACAATGTCTCCATCTGCATCCGTATAATGCATAAGGATACCTTTCTGCCTTCCGAGACTAAACGATGTCTCCATCTGCATCCGCATATTGCATAAGGCTACCTTTCTGCCTTCCGAGACTAAACAATGTCTCCATATGCATCCGCATATTGCATAAGGCTACCTTTCTGCTTTTCGAGACTAAACGCTATCTCCATCTGCATCCGCATATTGCATAAGGCTACCTTTCTGCCTTCCGAGACTAAACAATGTCTCCATATGCATCCGCATATTGCATAAGGCTACCTTTCTGCCTTCCGAGACTAAACGTTGTCTCCTATTTACTTTTCAAAAGAAACCCCTGTCTCTATCATTCGCTTCCTTTCGGGCTAAGCTCTGTCTTGTCAACATCATGCTATTTCATCTTCATGGGCTGAAATATCGCCAACCTATCCAAAGGCGTCATTGTTCGGAGGCACCATCTTCATAGCCCGGGAACACCATGTCATGGCTTGAGGATCTCTTTTATCATTTTGCATATCATTATTCAAAGGCGTCATGGTTCAGAGGCACCATCCACATGGCCCGAGAACATCATTTCATGGCCTGCGAATCCCTCATCAAAGCAATTCATGGCCCAGGACATCACGGTCTAAAGACGTCATCATTACCCGTCCAAAGACAGCATTCATCGTCCAACGAGAATTTGCATCATGTTTAAATTATGCACAATATATGCTCGTATTATTTATTTGCAGGTAATCCGGCAAGTAACAGCCATCCATGCGGGAGCAGTTCCACTAGAGGTCTCCTAACTATCCCGTAAGTCGTTTGCTCATCTAACTCTGTACTTGGCGTCCGTTCTTGTAAAACTTCATCGGTATACTTCACTGATGACCCCTGAACTACATACGACCTGATTCCTGTAAGACCAGAGATATGTAGATAGCTCAGGAACTAGGGTGCGTNGTTTTATCACTTTTAATCATGATTTATTATGTTAAAACTTTATTTTTAACACTGTGTTCTAAATTCTGAGCATGTCTTTTTCTTTCGATTTGTATGTGTGTCTGTTTCCCATGAATAATCCATGTTTCTTTGTGAATATTGCTTCACTATGCTATTGGGTCTTTGATTCTGCTGCTTCTTGTGTGTTCACCCTGCTTGAATCATTACTGTTTCCTTATATGCATGAGGCCTTCCCTTAATTAGTACAAATTTCGAATCCCTGATTTCTTATGAGATGTTTTTATTGATTTCCAACTTTGTTTTCTTACCTTGTTACATAATTGATTAACTGTTAATTGATTACTATTTCCTTACGTGATATCTTCTGAACCTAGTCTCAATTGTATGCTTGAACTAGGGGTGAAACTGTTTCTTTATATGTTACAGGAATCAGAACTTTCCTTAATTATTATTTTACCTACTAGTCGTTTGAGTCTAACCCCTTCAATTAAGGAATACCTAATTGCCTATTACACTTACACTGTTCTTATATTCCTCTAAGCTATATATGGTTCTTTCCTTATTTAACACTCACCGTGTGAATTACTCCCTTGATTATAGGGATACTTGTACTAATTGGGTACTGATTGATATTCGGTCCCACAATCACTTGTTAATTCTGGGTCTTTCCTTATTTTTCATCAAGTTTTCAAAACTATATATACTCTATTCATACACAGACACACACACAAACTAATCTGTTCAAAAAAATCTCTCTCACAATTTAAAAGACTTTCTTCTCTCTCTTCTGTGCTAACTACTACTACTCTAGGTTAGCCGGCTGCAAGCCAAGGCTAACTATTGTGCATTCTCCTACTTTCCTGTTTGTGATACTGCTTTCTTCACTTCACTGGTATGTTCTAATTTAGATTTCATCTCCTCAAACCAACATGTTTCCATTACTGTTGTAATTCAGTATGCTTCCAACTTGCTTACTTATTCTTCAGCATGTATCTAGGACCCTGAACACCCATCTGCATGTTTAAATTAGGCTTTATTTGTTTATAACCAGCATGTTTCTGTACACTTAGCACCTACTTGTTACATGCCTATGACTGGTACATTAGTTTAATCATGGCCTTAGTATTTAATCTAACATGGCACTGCACCCCCTGATCCTCTAGGCCCTTAGGAGTTCCTGATCGCATGTCCATGTGTGTATCTGCCTGCCGTATGTATGCCTTTACATGCTCTGTATTTGTCCCTAATCCCATTACCCCTGTTTGTGTTTGTTGGACTATCCTTGGTCCTTTGTGATGTAAAGCTTCCATTTCCTTTCTTCAAAAAACTTTTTCTTACTTACCCTTTCTCAAAATTGTTCCTTACTTAAATCTTTTTAGATAAAAATCACTCTCACATATACTCTTAGAAGTCTAAGTCCAGCCCCCTTCGTGTGAGCACTACTTTGGGGACCCTTTGAGTACCCTCTGAACTCTGACACACAAGGCAGGCACTTCCACACTACACATGTTTAACTCTTTGGCCATGTCTGGGTGTGAGCACTGCCCGGGAGCCCTTGAGGTCCTTAGGGAACTCTTATACACCCGGACTATGAAAGGCTATGAAATACCAAAAGGAATTGATGTTTGTATGATCTGGGCCTGATTGAAGGCTCCCTATAGAAGTAACTTCTTATTTTTCCTTTGGTTGTGTAATTCGTAATTCCCTGGCCTGTAATAATTTATAAACAACTCAGGGATGGATATTGAAAAGGGAGGGGTAACTACGCATGCGATAGATATTAAAGGGATAGAAATCATGCTATTAGACTTTATTTCCTATCTGTGCAATAGAGATCATGTTTAGGCCCATATGTTCAAATTCATGCATTAGAAACCATGCTATTTGATTTTATTTCCTATATGTGCAATAGAGATCATGTTTAGGCCTATATGTTCAAATTCATGCATTAGAAATCATGTTTATTAGGTCTCATACCTACTGTTTTAGCATGTTCACTTTTACTTAGAAAAATCCTGCTAATAAATGGTATTCTCTACTATCATGTCCACACTACCATGTACGCTTAGAAATCTTGTCCTATGCTAAACAACTTAAAATAAATTATAACTCCAGCATCTTTTGAAACCATGATTAATATTGTGACTACTGAGCATTTAGAAATCATGCTTAGGAATTCTGCATATGCACCATTCTGCATCTCTGCCTGTGCATTAGATATCATGTTATAGGGTCCTAATCGCTCAACTACATTTAGTCTAATTACTGATGTATAAAAAAGTTATAACAACCTCACTCAGTTGTCTCTAAAAACAAATGGTAATGCTTATGTGTTCTGAACAACCTAGAACAACATGTTTAGGTAACAATTTGCAACAGTTCCTCTAATAATTCTGTTAATATACACTGTCCCCCGCCTAGGCAAGCCTTAGGTGACTAAATTTCAAAAAAAAAATTAGAAATATGTCTCTATCTTGTGTGTGTTGCTTAACACTAATAGGTACTTTTAAATCAGTAGGTAAACTGATTAGAGCATTTTTTTTTGGGTTATAAAGAAATTCTGCCTATCCTCTGCATTCACCTAGATACCATGTCTTAGGATCTTAATTAACATCACTACTCTTATATGTGTTTGAGTCGTGCTAATTATATGCATTATCTGGGGAGGAAAATCTGAGCCTCCTTTATGATCCTATGTGTTTCCCACTTACCGCAGTCCTACATGTTCTTTGCTTGTCGCCTTAGAATTTTACCCTTTTAAACCTGAGGGTCTTTCTAGTACCTACCCTTTAGGATAGTAGTCCTAACCTCCTCCAGGAATGATAGGATGGGACGGGTAATAGCACGCAATAGAATCTGTGACCAATGCACGCTTTAATTACCTTCACGGGGTGAGGAAGGGTAGAATATGGATATGATGACCGGTGCGCTAATACCACGTGTAGCCTCTCTTCGAGGAATGATTACCGGGTATTGCATTGATGTGATCCATATTATTATAAACCTAGGACACCTGTATACGCTAGTTTGAAATCATCCCTACTGTTTTTCTAAACACCCGTATGCTTAAGACTTAAATCCCCTCTTATTTGAGCCTTTACTTGTTATTTGTTAGTCGTACAAATTCACAAAACCATTTGGATGGGAACCATACTTGTGGATCCTGAGGGGTGCCTAACACCTTCCCCTTAAGATAATTTCAAGCCCTTACCCAAATCTCTGGTTAGCAATGTAGTTGTAATTAAACCCCTTAGGTGCCCTAACGCACCGTTAAAATCGTTAGGTGGTGACTCTTCAAAATATAAAAACCCCCTTTTCCCAAAAGGAAAGAGTTGTCCCAACCAATATCATAAACCCAATCTTCCACTAAGGAGGAGGGAAAAAAAGGTGCGCGACAGTGAGCACTATGATGCATATCCACATTGGTTTCATACATATATTTTATGATGGCATGTAGAGTATACTGGCATACTTGGCATATTTACTCATCCTGATAAACTGTTAGCATGTATAAATTCTGTATATTTTTTATTGTATAATTTTGAGGTTTTGTCTGTCACTACTTCTCAGCCCATAGTTTAGGTTCGTTACTTCTGAGTTGGTGTAGTCAAGCTACCCCATGCACCTTGTGTGCAGATCCAGGTACACCGGGACCCGGTAATGGATATTGAGCAGCTGTCAGAGTCTTTATTAGAGTTGTTGAGGTAGCAGCTGGCGATCGCGACCTCGTCTTTTCTTCCTTATTCCACCTGTTGCACTTATTTTGAGACTATGTTGTCTATTTCTTCATTCTTTATTTTTTTATATAGCAGCTCATGACTGAGTGACACCGGATCCGGGGATGGAGATTTAATTTTTGTTTCAAATATTGTTTTTAAACTTCAGACTCTTAGTATTATCAATAAATTCGTTTAAAATCGCATTTTTACTGGAAATTAAATTTAGCTTAGAAACAAAGGGGCGTCTTGCCTGGTTCCACGACAGGCGCCATCACGACTCCGAAATCGGGTCGTGACAACATATCTAGTGACAACAAGAATATTTAAAAAACGGTAATCGTCTCAAATAACTATTTCAATGTCATATCGAGTAAAAGACTTGTCCCACATGCAATTCAAAATAATTGGTAACATATTTATATTAAAAACGGGTGTAAATCATGCAAGTTATGAAAACATAAATTGTGGTAAGATTAATACTCACAGTACTCGTGCCGAAATACCAAATGCTTCACCTCGAGCTATTTGTGCAACTTCCTCCAATCCATCTATAATTACATAATATCAATCTCATGTTAATTTCTATGTTTAGGCTAATTCATAGCTAATTTAGAATACCCAACCCTTGAGGTTCCATATTTGACTCTTAATTCGCGAATTATATTTACCCACGGGATGAGTAATTACTAATCTATCAACTCCAATATATTCATATAATTTATTAACCCAATTTCATAAAGTTCTATGGATTCTTCAGGAAGAAAATTCTCAATTACGTGAATGAACTAGTGTAATTTCTATTACTCTGTAAAAAATTTCTATCATTGGAAACGAAATTAAAATCTACCATAAGAAGAAGCTCAAGCAATACCCGTAAGACACAATCAGGGCTTAAGATTCCTCAACAGTTATAGTTATGGTTCCAACGCACTGCGCCAACTTCTTCCTCCTTCTTTTCTCTTTTCTTTCTTTCTTTCCCTGTTGGTTTGTGTTTTTCCGTTTATTGAAGCTTTCTGCTTCGTCCCCTTCCCCTAACCCTTTTAAAATTTTGGGGTAGATGTGTTTGTTATGGGCTTCGGCCCTTTTGTCTTTAATTCCTAATATTTTCATTTTTTTTTTGTTTTGTTTTATTAGTTTGTTATTTTTTTCCTTTAAACTTTAAATTATTTACTAAATACCCCATTTGTCCTCATTTAAAATATTGGGGGTATTACATCCTCCCCACCTTATGAAATTCGGTCCCCGAATTTAACTCAAGTATGTACATGTAGACTGAAATAAATGGGGTACTTCGCTTGCATATCTTTTTCTACTTCCCAAGTAGCTTCTTCAATTGTATAATTTCTCCATAAGACTTTCACGAACGCAATTTATTTTGACCATAGCTTCCTTACTTGCCTATCAATAATAGCCATCAGCTCCTCCTCGTAAGTCAACTTCTCATCGAGCAGTATAGTTTATGCCTCAAACACCTGAGATGAGTCTGATATACATTTTCTTAGCATTGAGACATGAAACACTGGATGAATAAAGGACAACTCAGAAGGAAGTACCAAACGATAAGCCACAGCTCCCACTCGGTCAAGTATCTCATACGATCCTATAAACCTGGGGCTCAACTTGCCTCTTTTCCCAAACCGCATCACACCTTTCATAGGGAAGACTCGTAGGAACACTTTGTCCCAAATTGTGAACACTAAATCTCTTCTTCTCTTATCTGCATAAGACTTTTGTCTGCTTTGAGTCGTGAGAAATCTTTGCCTGATTAACTGAACCTTATCAATAGCTTTTTGTACTAAGTCGGGTCCCAATAAGTTAGTCTCACCAGCTTCAAACCATCTGATAGGAGAACGAAATCTTCTACCATACAATGCTTCGTACAATGCCATTTGAATACAGGACTGGAAGCTATTGTTGAGCAAATTCAGCTAAAGTTAGATAAGCATCTCAACTACCTCCAAACTCAAGAATGCAAATTCTCAACATATCCTCCAAGATCTGTATAGTACGTTCAGACTGCCCGTCTATCTGTGGATGAAATGCAGTACTAAGATCTACTCGTGTACCCAATGCTTCTTGAAAATATTTCTAAAATCGTGAGTTAAATTGTGATCCTCTATCAGATATGATGGATACTGGAACTCCATAAAGTCGTACAATTTCATTGGTAAATATCTCTGCATACCTCACTCCACCATATGTAGTTTTCACTGGTAAAAAGTGCGTTGATTTTGTCAATCGGTCTACAATCACCCATACAGATTCATAACCTCTAAGGGTTCGTGGTAGCCCGGTGAAAAAATCCATAATAATTCTTTCCAATTTCCACTCCGGAATCTTAATTTGTTGTGATAGTCCTGCTGGTGCTTGATGCTCAGCCTTGGCCTGCTGACAAGTCAAACAACTAGAAACAAAGTTAGCAACATCTTTCTTCATACTTTCCCACCAATAAAATTGCTTTAGGTCATGATACATTTTCATAGATCCAGGATGTATAGTGTATCTAGAGTTGTGGGCTTCTTCAAGAATAGCTTGTCTCAGCCCATCTACATTTGCCACACATAGCTTGTTGCCCATTCGAAGAACACCATCACTTTCAACAATCATATCCTGTCTTTTACCAGCTAAGGCCTCATCTCTGTATTTTTATAATCGTTCATCCTCATATTGGGTGGCCTTAATGCGCACAATGAAGACTTAGCCTGAGCACAAGCCAACAATGCCTCTGAATTTCTGGAAACAAATCTGATACCTATATCTTCTATTCTCTGAATATCTTTGGCCAAAAGTCTCTTTGCAGGAGCTATATGTTCCGAACTGCCCATAGATTTTCTGCTCAATGCATCAGCCACCACATTGTCTTTTCCAAGATGATACAAAATAGAACAGTCATAGTCTTTGAGTAGTTCCATCCACCGACGCTGCGGAAGATTTAGATCCATCTGCTGAAAAATGTACTTCAAACTCTTATGGTCAGTTCTCACAAGTTTCACCGTATAGGTAATGCCTCCAAAATTTTAGAGCAAATACCACTGCAGCCATCTCCAAATCATGTGTAGGATAGTTTTGCTCGTGATTTTTCAATTGTCTCGAAGCATAAGCTATAACGCGACCATTTTGCATAAGAACACATCATATTCCCACCCTCGATGCGTCACAGAACTAAATCCTCCGGAACCTGATGGTAAGGCTAATATTGGTGCAATTGTCAAACATGTTTTGAGTTTTTGAAAGCTCTGCTCACATTCATCCGTCCACTAAAACTTTGCATTTTTCTATGTTAGATTGGTCAGTGACGCTGCTATTCTAGAAAAATCCTGCACAAGACGCCTGTAATAGCCTGCCAAACCTATAAAGCTACGGATCTCTGTAGGAGAATTAGGTCTGGGCCATTTTTGCACAACTACTATCTTCTCAGGATCTACCATAATTCCATCTTTGGATACAACATGCCCCGGAAATGCTATTGAGTCTAGCCAAAATTCACACTTCGATAACTTAGCATAAAGTCGATGTTCTCGCAATGTATGCAACACAGTCTTGAGATGATTCTCGTGTTCTCCTTGGCTACGAGAATATATCAGGATATCATCAATAGATACTATTACAAATCTATCCAGAAACGGCTTGAAAACCCTATTCATTAAATCCATGAATGTAGTTGGAGCATTAGTCACCCCGAAAGGCATCACAAGAAACTCATAGTACCCGTATCGAGTTCTGTAAGCGGTCTTAGAAATATCTTCATCTTTGATTCTAAGTTGATGATAACCAGAACGGAGGTCAATCTTTGAAAAGTGGACAGCTCCTTGTAACTAATCAAACATGTAATCAATACGAGGCAAAGGATATTTATTACGTATTGTTATCTTGTTCAACTTCCTGTAGTTAATGCAAATTCTCAGGGATCGATCTTTCTTCTTTACGAACAGTACTGGTGCACCCACATGGTGATACACTAGGTCTGATAAAAATCTTATCTAGCAAATCATGCAACTGTTGCTTTAGCTCCCCAACTCTGTTGGTGCCATTCGATATGGGGGTATTGATATTGGTTGTGTGCCTGGTGGAAAATCAATACCAAAATCTATTTCTCGTACTAAAGGCAATCCTGGTAAATTCTTAGGAAATTGATCAGAAAATTCCCTCATTACTGGTACATTTTCTATTCTAGTTGTTCCCTTTTTTGTGTCATTTACAATAGTTATGAGACCCAAGCAACCTTTCTTCAGCAGTCGTTGAGCCTATAAAATATACAACTTTGCAAGCCTCTAGAACCTGACCCCCTTTTAGAACAAAACTGGGTTCGTTTGGTATCTCAGACTTAACTATATTTGCATGACAATCGACGATAGCATAGCAACAAGATAACCAATCCATTCCCATCAGCATGTCAAATTCAATCATATCAAGTACAATAAGGTCAGCTAGAGTATTTCCACCCTCAACCGGAGTCTGACAAGCACGATAGACGTATTCAGCTAATAGAGACTCCCCAGCAGGAGTATCGACTAGAAAAGGACCATTCAATAGCTCAGGTTGTTTACTAAACATCAAAGAAAAGTACGAGGACACATAAGGTTGAGTAGATCCCGGACCAATCAATGTAAGTGCATCAAATGAACAAACATAAAGAACACTTGTGACCACACCATTTGAGGCCTGAGCATCCTGTCTAGTAAATGAAAAACTCTCGCCTGACCTCTACCAGCATTCCATTGTCCTTGATTCACAGTAGCACGGTCTCCAGCACCTTGACCTCTACTCCATGTACCTATAGCACCTGAAGTATTACGAGTAGTCTGAGTAGGTGCAGCTGACTGAATAGAAGCCTGGTTGAAATTTCTCAGAGGTTGAGGGAAATCCCTCAAGTGATGTCCTAACTTGTCACACTGAAAGCACTCTCCAATTAGAACACGACATTAGCCCAAATGGGATCTACCACAGGTCTGGCAGACTGAAGTAGTGGCATATATCTGCCCAGAATTACGACGTCCAGATGATGATGGTCCCCTAGTACCTTGTCTGTAATGCGTTCTACATGTGGACTGTGAAGACAGGTGTGTCCCTATTTGAGAACCATGTTGTTGTTGTCCCTAATTTCCTGCTTTTCGATTTTTCACTAAAACCGCCAATGAAATACCTTCCTGTCTTGGCCTTCTTACGTAAATCACTAGCTGCGCTCTTATCACGTCTCTTGTTTTCAATCTTTCTAGCAAGTTCGACTGCATTAGAGTAGGATAAAGTCTTCATATGTAGGGCTACTGCAGTGTATAGACGACCAACAAATCCATCAACAAACCTCTGAACTTGAGCTTATTCTGTAGGCACTAACTAAGGAGCATATCTATCCAGCTTACAAAGCTGGTGTTATATGTTGACACATCCATATCTGGAGTCTGAACCAATCTCTCAAAGTATCTAGCATATTTTTGCATCAGGCTGTCTGGAAGAAAATGATTCTTGAACAACTTAGTGAACTCGTCTAATGTCAGTGGTGTTGCTCCTGCTGGCCTTCCTAGCAACATCAGTTTCATACCATGTATTGGCCATATCCTCTAGTTCATGTGTTTCGAGCTCCACGGCTCTCTCACTAGAACATCCAAGAGCAAGTAATGCCTGGAGTGTCCCATCCAAGAAACTTTGAGGATCTGCTGAATTATCGGAACATGTGAATTTTGATGATTTCAATATCAGGAACTCTTGCAGGGATACCTCCTTATTCCTAAAAGTGTGAGTCTATGCAGGTGTTTGTGTATGTGTAACGACCCGACCGGTCGTTTTGCGTTATCGGACCCAGTTCTCCTAAATGAAACTTCCCATAGTGGCTTATTATGATTTATGACTTGCGGCAGGGGGGTGGGGGGAGGGGGGTGGTCCGGGATTCAAAAGTGTTTAGAGCAATATTGGAACATTTGGTTCCTTCAGGTTGGCCTAAGGCCATGTTTGACTTCGGTCAATATTTTGGATAAACAACCTCAGAATCGAGTTTCGATGATTTCGGTAGCTTCGTATGATGATTTCGGACCTGGGCGTATGTTCGGAATGGGTTTCTGATGACCGGGAGCTTTTTGGCGCCCACTATTGAAATAAGAAATTCCTTAAGTTCCTATTGTGGTTGGGACATGTTTTTGTGTTATCGAGGTCCAAACGGATTTTCGAGACCAAGAATAGTTCTGTTATGTCATTTATGACTTTCCTGCAAAATTTGGTGTCATTCCGAGTAGTATAGTTCAGTTCGACGCGTTGTTAGCGAAGTCAAGAAAACTTAAAGTTCCTAAGTTTAGTTCTAGGGGTTTTGAGGTGTGATTTTGAGTTTTAGCGTTGTTTTGGATGTTCCGAAGACTCGAGCAAGTCTGTATTATGATTTGGGACTAGTTGGTATATTTGGACGGGGGCTCGGGTGGGCCCATGTGCCTCCCAGACACCACACGAGGCCAAAAACTAGCTGAAATAGCTGTTGGTGCACCTGTTCTGGTGTTGACCACAGGTGCGGTTGCCTAGTCGCAGGTGCGGGATCGCTCATGCGGTCCCAGCCTCGCAGGTGCGACCCCCAGCGGGCAGCCCATTTCTCGCAGGTGCGGACAAAGTTCCACAAGAGCGGAGACGCAGGTGCAGCCTCCTCTCCGCAGGTGCGAGCCCAGGCCTCCTCGTCCATTCCGCAGGTGCGAGCCTTTGCTCGCAGGTGCGAGACCGCAGGTGCAGTCCTTGAGCCGCAGGTGCGGAACCATTGTCAGGCAGTGTGTTACTTAAATACGGGATTCTTTATTATTTTCTTCACTCTTTCCTCCATTAAACACTTTGAGAGCTTGGAAAAAGGGCTCCACGACCCAACCCCAAAAAGGTAAGTAAATTTCATCTCAAGACTTGTTAATGCATGAATTCCTAGTTGAATTTAATCACCTAATTAGTGAAAAAACAAGAATTGGGTAGTAACCTAGGGCTTTCGGGAATTTAGAGAATTACCCATCAATTAGTTATGAAATCAAGTAAAAATCATGTATTAATGATCCTTAGGCTATGGGTGAGTGTTTCCTTTGAGAATTTTTGGAATCCGAGCATGCGGGCTAGGGTTGATTTTAGAATTTCTTCAAGAATAGTGAATTTACTAAATGAGTAGGAGAATTTCCATACTTTGAGCATAAATTAATGTATTTATATAACATTTGCCTAGTTTCGAGTCCTCAGGTGTAGAGTTTGGAGTTTCGGGCGCGTTCTTGGTCCGGGGAGTAAATTCGACACGAGGTGAGTCTCCTTTATAACCTTGTAAGAGGGAATTGTCCCCATATGTGATTATAAATGGTGGTTTTGTCCTTATTTGCGGGGGCTGCGCACGCACAAAGTGACGGGAGTCCGTGCGTAGCTACTATTATGCCTTGTTGGGTAGTTTAGGACTCACAAGCATGCTTTATGTGTTATATTTGTGATCCTGTATATGGATTAAGTAGTCTAATATCCTCGAATCTCACATGTGAAGGCCTAAGAGGTTATGATTGAAGTTGACATTTCTAAAATTCTCACATTGTTAGTATGTTCTCTGCTAAATTATCTGAAAATCTCCTGCTAATCATGAATTTATATGGGAACCCGAGTCGCATGGATGATTCGCGAGCGGGGTAGCCCTAATATTATATTAACCCGAGTCACAGGTATGATTCATGGCGGAGGTGGTCTTAGTATTATATTAACCGTGTCGCATGTTCGATTCGCGAGCGGGGCAGATAGATGCATCTATGGTTCGGGCTGTTCGACCCTCGGCAGTGCACATTTACTTTTCACGTCGTAATGACCGTACGTTCATAGCCCGTTATATGTTTGGCAAATTGTGAGAAGCCCTGTAATTGTAACTATTGATTTCATGAAAAGAAAGAAGGTTAAATAGCTCGTATGCCATGGAAAAGGATGGCGCGAGGGTACTAGATATTGTTATTTGATGCTCATTTCCTTATTACTGTTCATTACTGCTATTACTGGTTAGCCTGTACTTACTCCACATTGTCTGATCCTAGTAAGTATCACGTCGACCTCTCGTCACTACTTCTTCGAGGTTAGGCAGGATACTCACTGGGTACATATCTGTTTATGTACTCATACTACGCTTTTGTACTTAATTATACAAGTTTTGAGGCTGGTGCATCTGGTTATCCGGAGCTTGACCCTGGGGGTATATTCTGGACCTGACTCCACGGTGAGCTTCTTCCCTTGGCGATTCTCAGCAGCACTATGGAGTTGTCTTTTGTTTATTTCTGTCTACTTCTTTCAGACAGTAGAACAATTTGTATCATCTTTTGTATATTCTGCTAGTTCGCTTGTAGACTTGTGACACTAGTTCCTGGCACACACATAGTAGGCTCTATATTTTGGGACTGTATATATTGGTTCATGATCCTTGTGGCTACATTTACTTAAAGTTGGTTAATTTATCCGTTTTTACCTAAATGATCTAAGCTTAAAATTTGGTAAGTGTGGGGTTGATATGTCAAATAAGGATAATCTCACTAGTAAACAACTGTTGGCTTGCCTGACTCCGGTGTTGGGCACCATCACGACCTGTGTTGGGATTTTGGGTCGTGACAGTATGTAAAGTAGCTTGAGGAGCTGAACCCCCACCCTGAGTAGGCATCAACGTCTCTAACACACTCAATAACCTTGTTACTGCATCTGCAGGTAAGGTAACTATAGGTACAACATTTTGCACTGGTGATGGAGCGTCCTGAACCCCCTGTTCTTGCACTTGCTAGCATAGTAGCTTGGGGTTGACCCATGTTCCCAACTTCAGGTTAAGGAGCAACCTGTCTTCTAGTTTGATGAACCCCAACTTGACCGCTACCCCGTGTAGTATCACGTCCAGCAGATGATGGTGTGTGTGTCCTAGCCATCTGCGAAAGAAATACTCCCAAGTCAATATCAAGTTATCTCAACGCACGATCAAAGAATGAAAGAAGGGGAAACATTCCTAGATGTTCAGTAGCCTCAAGATCATAAGTATGGGCGCCTACATACCCATGAACAAGATTCTACTAAACATTGCTCCATGACTCAGGATTTAAATCCTAAGCTCTGATACCAACTTTGTCACGACCCAATTTAAGATCATGACCGGCACTTAGGAGAAAGTTCCCCCAAGTAAGCCTCATCGGTATTTTACAGAAAATCGGACAGAGTTTCCCCGATTTTTGGACTATCCAACAAATTTTCCTGGCTCAATGTAACAACCAAACATCCTAATATCAATCCAAACAACAATAACTGTATCAATTAACTCAAACAAATATCTACCGTTAATCGCCCACCCACTAACAGCTAGAAATACTAATTCATCTCCAACTTTGATAATAAAGAGCGATACTCGATATAAGTCTATAATAACAAAAGAATACTCACGACACTAAAAGAATGACTATAGAGCGACTCTAAGAGTTCAAAGAAACAACTATAACACTAAATAAAATCTCCGCCCACACAAACAAGTGTGAGGCTTACCAAGAACTATCAATTTGTTCGCTCTAATTAACGAAATCCTGGCCCGCGTCAATTGATGTCTTTGTAGAAAATATTTTCCTGGGAATGAGTCGGTAGCTCAGTGAGTAATAACACTTAACCACAACCGTTTTTTATTGCGGAAAAGTCAGAAAACATGCTATTATATATATTGAACAGAAAATATCATAAGAATGCCCTTTCAGAAACAATAAACAATAATCAGTCTCATTATGTTTTTCATATAATATAAATCAATTGACAATTCGGTAAAAATTCCACTAAATATTGTGTAACTATATTCATGTTTGGGAGGTTTCAATGAATGGATCATGTAATTGGTATAACTGTGGACTTCTTCGCAAGAAATCAAAAATAACGATAGTCCCTACTCGAGGGAAATTAGTAACGGTATGCTAGTTCTACCTTCCCACTAGCGAGGGCTGTAACGGTAATCGGTAATTACAAGGTTCACCGGGTCTAACGAATTTGCCGTTAGCTACGAGATCTTTCAAAATCTACTCCCATTTATACTTGTCTCTGTAGTCCGTATATATTCGTAGGAAAGCATTTTAAGATAATATATCGCATTTGAATCTTATCAAATCATGTAATTTCGTTTTGATAAAAGTAAATTCAAGTAATAGTAAAACATATCTAGTGACAACAAGAATATTTAAAAAAGCGGTAATCATCTCAAATAACTATTTCAATGCCATATCGAGTAAAAGACTTGTCCCACATGCAACTCAAAATAATCGATAACATATTCATATTAAAAATCAGGTGTAAATCATGTAAGTTATGAAAAGACAAATTGCAGTAACGTTACTACTCACAGTACTCGTGCCGAAATACCAAATGCTTCACCTTGAGCAATTCGTACAACTTCCTCCAATCCATCTATAATTACATAATATCGATCTCATGTTAATTTCTATGTTTAGGCTAATTCATAGCTAATTCAGAATACCCAACCCTCGAGGTTCCATATTTGACTCTTAATTCTCCGGATTATATTTACCCATGGAATGAGTAAATACTAATCTATCAACTCCAACCTATTCATATAATTTATTAACCCAATTTCATAAAGTTCCATGGATTCTTCACGAAGAAAATTCTCAATTATGTGAATGAACTAGTGTAATTTCTATTACTCTGTATTCAATCATTGGAAACGAAATCAAAATCTATCAGAAGAAGAAGCTCAAGTAATACCCGTAAGACACAATTAGTTCTTAAGATTCCTCAACAGTTATAGTTATGGTTCCAACGCACTGCGCCAACTTCTTCCTCCTTCTTTTGTCTTTTTTTTCTTTCTTTCCCTACTGGTTTGTATTTTTCCGTTTCCTGAAGCTTTCTGCTTCGTCCCCTTCCCCTAACCCTTTTAAATTTTTGGGGCAGATGTGTTTGTTATGGGCTTCGGCCCTTTGTCTTAAATTCCTAAATTTTTTCCTTTTTTTTGTTTTGTTTTATCAGTTAGTTCTTTTTTTTTTCCTTTAAACGTTAAATTACTTACTAAATACCCCATTTGTCCTCATTTAAAATATTAGGGGTATTACAATTTCGGTACAGAAACTTCAGTATTTCGGTAATTCGATACTCTATATGGTATTTGATTTTTGATATTTCGGTATACCGGAATAGTTTAGTCCAAGCCCAACTTTATTTTTATTTTTTAGCCCAATAACCTTAAGCCCACACCCCAAAAGTCCAAAACCCCTAATTCCCTAATCCCTTACCCTTAGGCTTAGTCGCTTAGAATTAGAGGCAGACAAGAATTTCAAAAAACCCCTCAGTCCCTCACGACTTTGCTTGGTTGTTGCGGTGGTTAGATTCACGAGTTACGACTCATGACTACAACGTCGGCGATGATGACTCCTCTTCTCGGCGATTGCTTCTCTAAAACCTCGGCAATGACGATTCCTCTTCTCGACGATTGCATCTCTGCAACTTCATCTAGTTTGGCATTAAGTCCAAACCACAGATGTTCAAAGATGGAAGTTCTTCATCATAGGGATAAAAGTGAGCAACTGGCATAAGCAAACCTCCTTAAATACTTAGTGATATCTGGGACCCATGTACTATTTTTTTTAATTAAGAAACAAACAAAATTTTTGATTCTATATCAGATTGACCTTTGGTGGAATCTAAAATAACATGGATTACATTAGTTAATGAAGTGGGGGAGACAGTGAAGATTTGATTTAAATCGAAATCACCGAACCAAAATAAAAAATACTGAGCCCGTACCGAAATACTTTGGTACGGTATTTGGTATACACAATTGATAAACCAAATACCGAAACACCGAACAGAAATTCTTAAATACCAAACTGAAATACTGAAACACCGAACCGAAGTACCGAACGCTCACCCCTATATTGCGGTATCTAAAAGGGACTACTGGTATGAGCTTATTTTATGGCAATAATTGAAGTCCTGATCTTGTTGGTTATGCGGATGCTGGGTATTTATCTTACACACACAAGGCTTGATCTCAAACAGGTTATGTGTTTACATGTGGAGGCACTGTCATATCTTGAAAATTGACTAAGCAAATCAATCGTGGCTACTTCATCTAATCATGCTATGCTAATTGCTATTCATGAAGCAAGTCGAGAATGTGTGTGGTTAAGGTCAATAATACATCTTATTCGAGACAAATATTATTTGAAGTGTGACAAATTACTCACGATTTTGTACGAAGACAATGCAACATGCATAGCCCAATTGAAGGGAGGATTTATAAAAGGAGATAGGACAAAACACATTTCACCAAAGTTATTTTTCACACATGATCTTCAAAAGAATAGTGATATCAATGTGCAACGGATTCGTTCAAGTGATAATATGGCCGATTTGTTCACAATATCTCTACCAACGTCAACCTTCAAGGAGCTAGTGTACAAGATTGGGATGCGAAGGCTCAAGGATGTGAATTGATGCTCTCAACGGGGGGAGTTAATACGCGTTATACTCTTTTTCCCTTATAATATTTTGTCCCACTAAGTTTTCCTTGCAAGATTTTTAATGAGGCAACCAAAACACGTATTTCTAAACACGTGTACTCTTTTTCCTTTGTATTTCTAAATATGTGTACTCTTTTTCTTCTCTAAAATTTTTTTTCCCACTGAATTCTATTTCATTGTAATTCATCACAAAATCAATAAGAATTGTCTCCCTTTTCTCTGCAATATTATTCTTCTTCTATTGTTTTATTTCAGAGAATGTATTGTCTTCCCCTCCATCCCTCCCCTCTTCAATTCATTGGTTACACTGATAACTGAATCATCTTTTCCCAGTTAATAATTCTATCAATAATTGGTATAGTTGCCAAATCGGACCAATTATAACGATGGAGACGAGTGAAGCTATACAGGTTTTGTTTTCTTATTTTATTTTCTAGTTTTCCAACCAAGTTGGTCTGAGCAGCTGTTTTGGACCCTTAGATTGGACGATTATGAAGATTTTTATCTATTTAGTCCCAAGTGATAAAATTGAGCTGAAAATATCGAACACTTCCCTTTTCTCCCCTTCCCTCGATCGAAAGAAAAACAACTCACGGTCAGAGGTGGATCCCGGAGTTAAAGTTTATGAATTTATATCGCAATTTCAAATTAATATATCACAATAACTGAGTCCACAATTAGATATTTATAAGATCTATGCAAAAGTTACTAAATTCCTGTAAATCCATACACTATACTCTATATATACCCCTGCTGACATTTCATTCGTGCTAGCTTGTCATAATCATCTCAGAATTATTCTTAAAGATTGCTAAAAGTTACTCAACTACAACTAGCATTCAGTGATTCAATATAAACACGAAATGTCCCAAATTTACCTTATCAATCATATCATAACTACTATGCACAGGGGTGGAGCTACTAAAACAAGTTATAAGTTCCGCGGAGAATTTAAAACTTATAAAATTCAAATCCTTGCTCTGATTCTAAGTGGCGTTTAGACATGAGAATTGTAAAATTTCAAAAAAAAAGATCAAGTGAAAATCGTATTTGATAATTAGAGTTGTGTTTGGACATGAATATTATTTTGAGTTGTTTTTGAAGTTTTGTGAGTAATTTTAGTAAAAATTTTGAAAAACAATATTTTGGAGTGTTCCAAATTTTTGAAAAATTCCAAAATTCATCTTCAAGTGAAAATTGAAAATTTTGTGCCCAAACAATAATTTCGAAAAAAATTGAAAACTTTTTGTAAGAAAGTGAATTTTTTTTTTAATGTCCAAACGGGCTCTAAATGTCCCACAAGACAAAAACAGCAGACATTAGAATAATTATATATTGACCTATGTTTTCTAACGTTAAAAGACACCGTCAACTGGTGTCTAGTCATATTATAGTTGTTAGCAACATCACTTTCTATTCTGCAACTGATCCATAACGCAAATAGTAGATGCCTCTTTAGATGGACTCTATCTATAAATATCTCTAACTCTTTAACACGTTGTCTATGCATTATCTTTATTTCTAGCTTGGAAGAGAGATGGCTGCTTATAGTTATGCACTTCAAGTGAACAAATGCTCTTTGCAAAGGCCTTCACTTCCACACAAAATTGAGCACTTGAGTGACCCACTCTCAACTAGTTTCAAGGTAAACTATCCAATCCTCTTAGTTCAACATTTTTTGTGACGTTCTTTCTGGTTAAGGAGAAAATTTTTTTTAAAAAAAACAGAAAATAGAAAATACGACAAAAAAAAAAAAAAAAAAAAAAAAAAAAAAAAAAAAAAAAAAAAAAAGTAAAATTTGGGGCAATTAAGTAAATTTTTAAATAAATTGAGTTGAGATCCCTTTGTTCGGGTGAGTTTCATGGGTTGCATTTGGGCTGCTTGATGGGTCACACTGGGCTATAAATAAAAATGAAACTTTACATAACTGACACAATTTGAAAGAAATATAACAAATTCTTAGCATGAAACCTAATATTACAATTATGGCAGGAAAATATTTTTATTTGTAGCACACGGTTCTATTAAAATAGGAATATTAATTATTAATCCCTAAAAATAAGCAATTTGAATGGAAAGTCAATAATTCTATGTACAAAAATCATGCCCTTTTTTCTCCTTATCTGTTAGCTTTCCTTCTTTTTCTTTGTCTTCTTAATTTTGTTTTCTGCCGAAGCCAATATATATTTTCTAAATTTGTTTCATTCGTTTTCTTTTTAATTATCTTTCTTAAGTTTTTCTCTTTTTTCTTTCTTCCTTTCTTAGCATAAAGATCTTACTTCGATAATAATATACATTAATATATACAATACGTATATATAAAAAATATCTTTCTTTTGGGTGAGTTTCATTGGTTGTATTTGGGCTGCTTAATGGTCCAGATTGGGCTATAAATACAAAGAAAACTTTACATCACTGTCACAATTTGAAAGAAATATAACAAATTCTTAGCATGAAACCCAATATTACAATTATAGCAGGAAAATATTTTTATTTGTAGCACACCGTTCTATTAAAATAGGAATATTAATTATTAATCCCTAAACATAAGCAATTTGAGGGAAAGTCAATAATTCTATGTACAAAAATCATGCCTTTTTTTCTCTTTATCTGTTAGCTTTCCTTCTTTTTCTTCGTCTTCTCAATTTTATTTTCTGCCGAAGCCACTATATATTTTCTAAATTTGTTTCATTCGTTTTCTTTTTAATTATCTTTCTTAAGTTTTTCTCTTCTTTCTTTCTTCCTTTCTTAGCATAAAGATCTTACTTCGATAATAATATAC
>ML407662.1:122782-172383 GCA_005239525.1 Nicotiana knightiana | reverse complement strand
TTAATATATATATATATATATATTAATACATCTATTAATACACCCTGAATTAAAATGGCACTTGACATATAAAATATATTTGAAATATATACTAAAAATATATTTTAAAATAAGATGGCACTTCACAAATAAATATACAAAAATTCTATGCATAAAAATACATTTTGAATGAAAGTATACTTGATATACAAAATATAAAAGACGTATCATTCACATATGCATCAGATTTTCAAAAATGGAGTGAAGAAGATGAATGTTGGAAAGGGAGAATGGAGATGGATAAAAAAAGTATTTCCCGTGATTCATAAGTAAGTTAACTTATTAAATGTTGAGCTTAATTTTTATAATATGCTAATAATGAAAAAAAAGGTGTTTTTGTATGGAATAAATAATAAATGATGCTATTTTTTAAAATAATAGTTAAAACAAGATCAAACGTGTAAAAAACTCCAAAAAAATAAAATAATGGATTAACTTGATCTCAACCTAAATAGACCCATAAGATAAAATATTTGTAGCCTAACTCATTAATCTCTAGACGGGTTGTATTAATTTGGCTCAAATTTCCACCCCTACATCTATATGTCAAATGGTGATATGCATATACTGTAATAAAGTTTACAGTCTCTGCTGATCACCAACGTAAAAAAACCAAAAAAAAAAGGAGTGAAGTTTAACGTTAATAACCAAACCCTCCTCACTACTGACTTCACCTCCGCGTTCTGCTTTCTGTAAAAAATAAAGACCATGAATTTGTAGTACTAGAATAATTATCTCAAATAGTTGCATACCTAACCGTTAAATTAAAAATAGACTGACGCATTTGTATAATAGTGTATAAGCAATATACAATCTATATATATCGGCTAGAAAATTGAACTAGCTAATATGAGCTATGGTTATCAAATTGACCATCTAAATTGGTAGAAATTGCACGAGACGCTCTATTTGGTCACCTTCATTTAACATATACTCATATTTTTAAAATTATTTAACCTATACCCTAATTTTTACAACTTCAGGCGCCTTCTTACTGATACCTGTGCAAAACTTCAGCTTATTCAGTGATGAACCTTTTACAAATTAACTAAATAACTTCAGCATCTTCTGCTGAAGTTTTTGAAAACACTTTATGACAAAACTAATTAATCTAGGACAAAACTTCAGCTTATTTAGTGCTGAAGTTTTTACAAATGAACTAAATAATTTCAGCACTTTTGCTGAAATTTTTGAAAAAACCTAGAATGCTGAAGTTAGTCTGATTGTCTTTGCTATTTCAGACCCGTATGCCTGAAGTTTATTCGAAAAGTGGGTATACTTACAATTTTTTTTGATAAAATAAATATAAATTAAAACGTGACCTAAAAAGTGGGTATATATGCAAAAGCCCCTGGATTGTTAAAGACAAGCCCATAACTTGCATCATTTCCACTTGAACAGCCATTATTGAGGGACAGGGACTTGGATCAGTTTCAAAACATTTCAGTGGACGTTACAAAAGCTATCAAGGAGACTTGTTTCAAATTATCGGACGCTTTTGTTGACTTCATATTTGAATTCGTTGACCAACCATTACTCCCATCTCAGGTAATTTGCAAATATCGCTGTAAAAAAACGACTGAATTGCAACTATAGCTTCCAGTGTGCTTCTTCCAACTTTCTTTTTTAACACAGGAGGGATTTTTGAACCACTAATATGTGTAATTAATTTTAACAGAGTAATTTTGCACCAGTGGAAGAGATCGGAGAAGCTACAACAGTAACTACAGTTGAAGGAACGATTCCGGATGATTTTCCAGAGGGTGTTTACATAAGAAATGGTACGTAGTCCTCGGATTCATTCTGCAGGCATGTGTTGAAACGAGATATATATATTCATATCTTTGTGGAAATTGAAACTTAATCTGTTCGGATATAAACTTCACTTGAAAATCAAAGTTTTGTGAGGGAATTAAACCCAGTGTTTCAGTAGCTCACTTGAAAGATCAAATACAACTCAGTATAACAATGGTTTCACGTAGTGTTCACTTATATGGTGTTGAGCATTATTGCAGGGCCAAACCCTCTGTTTGGAGGGCTAAAATCGAGCAGATGTATANTATATATTTTCTAAATTTGTTTCATTCGTTTTCTTTTTAATTATCTTTCTTAAGTTTTTCTCTTTTTTCTTTCTTCCTTTCTTAGCATAAAGATCTTACTTCGATAATAATATACATTAATATATACAATACGTATATATAAAAAATATCTTTCTTTTGGGTGAGTTTCATTGGTTGTATTTGGGCTGCTTAATGGTCCAGATTGGGCTATAAATACAAAGAAAACTTTACATCACTGTCACAATTTGAAAGAAATATAACAAATTCTTAGCATGAAACCCAATATTACAATTATAGCAGGAAAATATTTTTATTTGTAGCACACCGTTCTATTAAAATAGGAATATTAATTATTAATCCCTAAACATAAGCAATTTGAGGGAAAGTCAATAATTCTATGTACAAAAATCATGCCTTTTTTTCTCTTTATCTGTTAGCTTTCCTTCTTTTTCTTCGTCTTCTCAATTTTATTTTCTGCCGAAGCCACTATATATTTTCTAAATTTGTTTCATTCGTTTTCTTTTTAATTATCTTTCTTAAGTTTTTCTCTTCTTTCTTTCTTCCTTTCTTAGCATAAAGATCTTACTTCGATAATAATATACGTTAATATATACAAAACGTATATATAAAAATTATCTTAAATTTAATTAAGATGACATATAAATATACAANAGTTAACTTATTAAATGTTGAGCTTAATTTTTATAATATGCTAATAATGAAAAAAAAGGTGTTTTTGTATGGAATAAATAATAAATGATGCTATTTTTTAAAATAATAGTTAAAACAAGATCAAACGTGTAAAAAACTCCAAAAAAATAAAATAATGGATTAACTTGATCTCAACCTAAATAGACCCATAAGATAAAATATTTGTAGCCTAACTCATTAATCTCTAGACGGGTTGTATTAATTTGGCTCAAATTTCCACCCCTACATCTATATGTCAAATGGTGATATGCATATACTGTAATAAAGTTTACAGTCTCTGCTGATCACCAACGTAAAAAAACCAAAAAAAAAAGGAGTGAAGTTTAACGTTAATAACCAAACCCTCCTCACTACTGACTTCACCTCCGCGTTCTGCTTTCTGTAAAAAATAAAGACCATGAATTTGTAGTACTAGAATAATTATCTCAAATAGTTGCATACCTAACCGTTAAATTAAAAATAGACTGACGCATTTGTATAATAGTGTATAAGCAATATACAATCTATATATATCGGCTAGAAAATTGAACTAGCTAATATGAGCTATGGTTATCAAATTGACCATCTAAATTGGTAGAAATTGCACGAGACGCTCTATTTGGTCACCTTCATTTAACATATACTCATATTTTTAAAATTATTTAACCTATACCCTAATTTTTACAACTTCAGGCGCCTTCTTACTGATACCTGTGCAAAACTTCAGCTTATTCAGTGATGAACCTTTTACAAATTAACTAAATAACTTCAGCATCTTCTGCTGAAGTTTTTGAAAACACTTTATGACAAAACTAATTAATCTAGGACAAAACTTCAGCTTATTTAGTGCTGAAGTTTTTACAAATGAACTAAATAATTTCAGCACTTTTGCTGAAATTTTTGAAAAAACCTAGAATGCTGAAGTTAGTCTGATTGTCTTTGCTATTTCAGACCCGTATGCCTGAAGTTTATTCGAAAAGTGGGTATACTTACAATTTTTTTTGATAAAATAAATATAAATTAAAACGTGACCTAAAAAGTGGGTATATATGCAAAAGCCCCTGGATTGTTAAAGACAAGCCCATAACTTGCATCATTTCCACTTGAACAGCCATTATTGAGGGACAGGGACTTGGATCAGTTTCAAAACATTTCAGTGGACGTTACAAAAGCTATCAAGGAGACTTGTTTCAAATTATCGGACGCTTTTGTTGACTTCATATTTGAATTCGTTGACCAACCATTACTCCCATCTCAGGTAATTTGCAAATATCGCTGTAAAAAAACGACTGAATTGCAACTATAGCTTCCAGTGTGCTTCTTCCAACTTTCTTTTTTAACACAGGAGGGATTTTTGAACCACTAATATGTGTAATTAATTTTAACAGAGTAATTTTGCACCAGTGGAAGAGATCGGAGAAGCTACAACAGTAACTACAGTTGAAGGAACGATTCCGGATGATTTTCCAGAGGGTGTTTACATAAGAAATGGTACGTAGTCCTCGGATTCATTCTGCAGGCATGTGTTGAAACGAGATATATATATTCATATCTTTGTGGAAATTGAAACTTAATCTGTTCGGATATAAACTTCACTTGAAAATCAAAGTTTTGTGAGGGAATTAAACCCAGTGTTTCAGTAGCTCACTTGAAAGATCAAATACAACTCAGTATAACAATGGTTTCACGTAGTGTTCACTTATATGGTGTTGAGCATTATTGCAGGGCCAAACCCTCTGTTTGGAGGGCTAAAATCGAGCAGATGTATATTTGGTGAATTGAACCACATGTGGGTCGAAGGAGAAGGAATGCTTCACGCTTTGTACTTGAAGAAAAATGGAAGAATTAGGGGCAGCTGGAATACATTGTACAAGAACAAACATGTCCAAACAGATACTTACAAGATGGAAAAACATAGAAACAAACCAGGTTTTCTTCCTGCTATTCAAGGCGATTCTCCTGCTGTCTTACTGGCCTACCTTCTAAATGTGGTATGTACTACGACTACTCCAACAATAAACTCACGTATTCTAAATCTGGCTCAACTACTAAACACGCGCGCCAATATCTTTCAAGAGAGTTGAGTCAGTTACGATATTACTTTGATTTGATAACAATGTTCTGGCCCGCGCTACAATAGGCAGGGGCGGCTCAACGAAGTTGGTGGCCTAAAGCCAAATTGTATTAAGGGTCATATTTCACAAAATTCATGTAACACTGAGACACAAAAGATCTTATGTTTTAATCAATGAAAACATGAGAAAATAGTTAAATCAAAGAAACTGAGTTTGGAATTGGAAAATGAAATCTCAAAGTCATGTAAAAGAAAGGAGGAAAAATTAAAACGGTTGAGGACATTAAATAAACTACTAACAAGACGGAAATGTATTGCTCTTTACTCACTCATCTGTGCATTCTTAATCAAATAAATAAATATTTAAACTTGGACTCTTAAGAGTAATCGCATAAGATATATAATACATAATAATATAGTATAATATTTTGGGGGTCCTCTAGAATTTGGGGTCCAAGGCAATGGCTTGAGCAGCCTTATCCTCCGGTCGGCCCTGACAATAGGTACTTTACTTATATATATCAAGAAAGATGTGGTACCTCTATGCAGAATTAATTAGTTAAATTTGGAGTTGTGTGGCATTTAAAATAAAATATTGATGTACTTTCAAGCAAATTTCATCCGATAGATTAATTTTCACTTAAGTTTAAATACATAACTAATGACAAATTGGCCAAACGTTTTTGTTAATGTTCTATTAACCAAGCTATTGCTAATGGGTGGCTGCTCATTTTTCTACTTACGTGGTATCAGAGCCTAGACTCCTCCAAATACTTCAGAACACATTCTATTTTACCCAGCAAGCGTATGCTGGTAAATTTAGAAATTTAAATGATGGCATTGGCGTGAAATGATTAATTTGAGTAGTAATGTCTTTGATTTGCAGTTGAGGTTTGGCGTGATAGACAAATACCTGAGCAATACTAATGTATTTGAACATGCAAAGAAATATTACTCAATTGCTGAGAACCATATACCTCAAGAGATCGACATACATTCCCTAGAAACACTTGAAAATTGGAATGTTAGTGGAACTTGGACCAGACCATTCACAAGCCACCCAAAGGTATACATTGATGCAAAGACAAAAACATAATATAAGTCATTTATACAATAAAATAAAATAACATACTTCTTAAAAGATATAACTATTACGTGTCTCTATTTAATCCTTTCTTTTTGTGGCTTTCTTATATTAATACCCAGAAAGCACCTGGCACAGGAGAACTTGTTATAATAGGTATTGATGCACAAAAGCCTTATTTTGAACTAGGCGTGATTTCAGGTACCCTATCCCCCTATATATATATTTGTTATTTCTTCATCTTTAATTGGAATTAATAATTGTTAAGAATCAAGATTTCGAACAAGGACCTATATTAATTCATCTTTGTTAATCCTTTTCAGCCGATGGAAAGAAAATGGTTCACAAAGCGGATCTCATGTTCGATAGGTGTACAGTTTGCCATGAAATAGGAGTCACACAAAGGTAAAATTATTTTCTATTTTAAACTTATTATATGATAGTAATTTTTTACTTATTCATAACTAACTTCGTATCCTATCTCAAACATGTAGATACAATGTGATCATGAATTTCCCACTAACTATTGACATAAGTCGACTTGTTCTGGGAGGCTCGTAAGTACAAACATTTTTTTCTTTTCACTCGAATTTTACATGGATTTAATAACAAGCCCAGTCAATTAATTACATCTTCTATATATTGTGATTACGTAGGTTAATGAGGTTTGAAGAAGATGGATACGCAAGAATTGGTATAATGCCACGCTATGGGGATGCCAATTCCATCAAATGGTTTGAGGTCGAACCTTGTTGTATATTTCACATCATTAACTGCTTCGAAGATAATGATGAGGTATATAAATATTTATATCTTGATTTAAGATGTTTTACCAAGTCTAATTCTATACTCTCGATATAATCTTTTTAACACTATCAGGTCACTTGAAAATAGTTACTTACGTGTAATTACCCATTAAAGCAACATTAGTAACCTAAAAACATAAGACATTAACTTTGTAAATCAAGTTAGATTGATAATGTAAAACTTGCTTTAGACTGTCAATGTATAGAAGTTAAATGTATAGAAGTATAGAAGTTAAATCTTGTTCCGTTTTATTTTACATGAACCAACTACAATATTTAATCGAAATGCACTTTGCAAAGGTGGTGGTGAGAGCATGTAGAGCTCGTCAATCAGCTATACCAGGACCTAATTCTAGAGTCAGCCACTTTGAGAACATTTGCAAATGGTTAAAGGGAAGAAGTTCCAAAGATGACAGAATTGGATTCACCAAAGAATCAACTTTTCCTCGTGTTTGTGAATGGAGATTGAACATGAAAACCGGAGAGGTTAGAGAGAAGAAGAATCTATCTGGTGACGAGTTTGCAATGGAATTCCCATTGATCAATGAAAAGTTCACTGGATTTAGAAATGAATTTGCCTATCTACAAGTTGTTGAGTCGACTGAAATATCTGGCTCAGGTACAAATATTGACAGCCTTGTTACTTTTCTTGGAAATAGTAAGAGCTAGTGACTCATTATACTACAAATTTTAACAGGATTCACAAGATTTGGAGGACTAGCCAAGCTTCATTTTGAAGAAAAAAGAATCCCTACGGTAATTATTCGTGTATACTATACAATATAGTAATATAGAAAGGAGAAAAAGTGCTAGTAATTTCATATACTAATTAATCTATTTCCGTGGCCAAATTTTTTCATTTTGGAATTGGGAAATATATAGGAGGAAGAAGATGAATTGGTTAAAGCTGAATATCACATGTTGCCCAAGAACACCTTTTGTTCTGGAGCTTCCTTTGTTCCAAAACCTGGAGGCGTCGACGAGGACGATGGTTGGATCATCACATTTACGCATAATGAAAATCAAAATATTTCTCAAGTATGTAAAAATTTGGTTGACGCTCTTTTTTTCTTTATAAATTTGTGAAAATACAGTACTGAAATTGAAAGCTAATTAATCCACGCCTATTAATTTCTTTTGTTGCAGGTTTATATAGTTGATGCAAAGAAATTTACGAATGAGCCAGTTGCCACAATCACATTACCAAGTAGGGTGCCATACGGATTTCATGGAGCTTTCATGCCATTAGAGTCTTAGCGTGTGTGTATATATACAACAACAACAACATACCAGTATTATCAGTCATTCTGTGGAGTCTGAGGAGGATAGTGTGTACGCAGACCTTACCCTACCTTGTGAGGATAGAGAGATTGTTTCTAATAGACCCTCGGCTCAGGTGTGTATATATATATATATATATATATATATATATATATATATATTACTCCTGTATTTTTGAAACCTGTTTTGGAAACACTTTTTTTGAGCTGAGGTTCTGATCTCTACTTTACACAAGATAGGGGTAAGATTTGTCGTACGTCTCACCCTCCCAATACGTCACTTGTAGGATTACGTTGGGTATACTGCTTATGTCGCTGTTGTTGTATGGATTCCACTATCATGAAGGATTCAGCAATGAGAAGCAGAACCATTTTTGCATGAAAAAAGATGCTAGTGTTGTCATTTAATTGAAAGTTCACATAAATTTTGTCTACAGCTAAGATGCTAATGACGAATCTTCCCCTAGTTAGATGCTAAGATTATAAATTATAATTATTGTACTAATTCTTCTTTATGTGATGTAATGAAAATTTAATTGACATTGAACCTCATAAAGCCTCTAGTGATGTAAGCGATTAAGAAATTTAGTATATATGCAATTCCAATTATTGATGGGAATCTATTTTGGTATATACTAGTTGGTTCCGTTGGTTATTTAATTGTTTGGCTTTTAGTTTCGATTATATATACTATGTTTAATTAATTTGCGTTTAATTTAGTTTCTAATTTATATAGTCAGGTAACATTAAAATTCATTTTTCAATTTAAACTATTGATTAATATGTAAATTTTCCTCTTAATGAATCAGTTGTATGAATTTATTTTCTTCCAAAAAACATAGTCACACCGTGGATATGAGCATTTAAGTGTCAGTTTTGGCTTAGATAGAGACCATTTTTCTCTAGCAAACTCAGCTGAACTTAGCCCGGGTGCGGTTCTAGCTCAACTCCCTTCAAATATTTTATTTATTTGATATTAATAAATAGGTAAACCTTTGCTTGATATAAGACGGTTTTCCAAAGAATCAAAGACTAAACTCTATCTTGAACCACCTCATCTTTTTTTTTTGGGGGGCATTAACGAGCGCTTATATTATATTATAGTAGGAAAAAAAGACGGCTACATAGAGGAGACTGAACATGCAGTTGCAGTTCTTGTAGAGTCTGAAAGTAACAGCATTAAACTAAAGGGAGGAGGGCTCTCAAAAATCATAACATCATGATGTAGTGTGATGGGCTTGTGATGTTTTATACTTCAATGCCACACATAGAGGGAGAGGGGGAGGGGGAGGGATAATTTGTGTGGTGTCTAATTTTTGCGTGCACAGATTACAGAAGGACCTGGTCCTTCTATGTGTTCCTTATACTACTATTGCGGAAATAATAAATGCGGAAAATAAAGAACACAAGTATTTTTAAGTGGAAAACACCCGGCTCAAAAGGTGAAAAATTACGACCTACTACTCAGTAGGATTATCCTCAACACTTCACTAAATCACTGAGCCAAAATAGCATTTGGCAAAACATTTTGTAAACCTAAGGATTACCTCTAATGTCGTTGTAGCAACCAACCTCTAACTGTTTCGACAACTTCAAATTTAAATCTAACTTGAATAGTCAGAGTACCTAATACAATTGCTTTTAGATAATGCTGAAAGGTACAATTTGAAAACACCTACTACAATGAAGCTAGAATAAAAGATAGACACTTGGAACTGATTTTTCTATCTGATTCATGTAGCCTAAGGTTCGCACACTTGAATCACACAAGAATTCATTGCAAAATGCCTTGCTATTTTTCCATCAACTCACGTTTAACTTTAGCTTTTGTGTGTACATGTAAAGTGAGAACATCATGTAATTTACAGTGTTCGTAGAATAGGAAATAACTAGAGTTTCAATGTTATACTCTTTCTTGATGGAAGAATTCTAGTTATTTTCAACTTCAAACTCCTCCATTATCTTGGATAAAGCTCTCTTCGAGTAACGAGTCCTTCTCCTTAGCATTTATGCAACCTTTTCGATCAGGAGATATCAGATATAACAACTTAAGTTTATGTTCTTCACGTGCATCCCTTATGCTCGAATCTGCATGTGTGTGCACACTGTGTATGGACCTGGTTCGTGCTTGAGTTCCTTTGTCAATCATCAGAGCAAACTTCACTTGGGCCAACAAATTCACCATTTTTGATGATGACAAACTATGTGCTTTTCATAAGTATAAGCCCTGTTTCAACTCAGCTTAACATCAAAACAAAGTCAGAACACTTTTTATTTTTGAATTCATTAATCATCAAGGACCAGGTTCATAAGGTTATAAAAATCACAGCAAAAGTAAAAGCACAACCTATTTTTCCTCTTTTGGCATTATCAAAAAGTTTTATAGTTATGTTAGATAACCAGATTTTAATAGAAATTATTCATGGCCACTAGTGATCCTTCAAATGCAATCATGGAGTCAAGCATCATTTATCAATCTAATGATATTAGCCTTCTAAGAAGCATCAACAAATAATTAGAGCACAAAAATAGTTGATTATCATTGATACTTAGTCATCCACAAAGCATAAAGAGAAATAAAAATACTGGATCATGAGCAAAACAAAAAAAAATCACATCCGGGTCACTGGCTGGTCTAACTAGGCTAGGAAGTCTTAAGGCTGGGAAGGACCAGATTCTTGGTTCTTGGCTTGAAGCAGTTTTAGAATATCATGAAAAATGCCATCGTTCTTCTCCTTCTCCTTTGCCAGCTCAGCTCTGAGAGCATGTCTCTCAATCTCTGCTTCTGCTAACCTCTTCTTCAACCTTTAAATTTTATCATCCTTAGACCCCCTTTCTTGCACCAAAGGTCGCACTTTGTGGTTCACATGCACCTTTTTGGATGAATCAGGTTCTTTAGGAATGGTGTGGACTTTATAGTCACAAGCAGTTAGAGTGTTTGCCTCAAAGTAATCCTTGCTTGTACCAACTTCCCATTTCTTGATGGGTACCTTAAAGTGTGCAGGTACGACCATGAGAATAAAATCACAATGTATGGCATGAGTTTTGGTACCAGTCAGAACCCTATCAAGAAGCTGGATGATAAGTCCAGGCCAATTGATTTGCCTTCCACTGTCCAAACATTCCATAAGGACCAGGGCCATGAATGTAGCAATGTGCCTCCTTTCCTGCCTAGGCAACACAACTTTGTTAACCAATTCGAACAACACTTTGTGGGGTGGCTTCATCTCACTTTTGTATATATCCTTGGGCTCAAGATCTTCTTCATTGTCACCAAACTTTCTTTTAATGGCAATGGAGGTAGGGAGATTCTCTAGACTTGGCCATTTGAGCTTCTTGTAATCATTGTACCTTCAGCAGGTACACCTAAGATCTCTCCCAGTTCTTTATCATCAAAACTCACTGTCACCCCCACACTGGTAACCCTACATTTTTTACCTCACAATTTTCCATGAACTCCACAATCTCAGTTCTAGCAAGCTTTTCATCCATCTGAAGAACCATGTCCTTCCAACCCTGCAATTGTAACTTCCCTAGCAGCATCAACATACATTCCTCCTCCAAGTCCCTGAGGAGTCTATCTTTCAAGATGGTTCTCTTCCCAAACTTAACCACCTTGTCCTTCTCAGCATCATATTCTTCTTCTTCTCCATTCCATTCTTCTTCCTCCACTATTTTCACTTTTCTAGATTTAAATGCAGACCTGGTTCTTTTCGCCAAAGTAGAGGGCTCCGCGAACTTTGTTTTTGAAATAGACTTCTTTGTGGAAGTATTGACTTTCTTTTCCTTTGGAGTCACAACCTCCATTTTGTTCGCCTCCTCTTTATCTCGAAGAATAGGTCCATCTTATCAATCTCAACTGCCTCAACAGGCTCAACCACCTTCTTCTTTCCCTTAGCGGCATTTTTTCTCTTACTTTCTTCTAGGGCTTTTTCCAATTCAGCCCCACTCTGCTTCTTCAGACTCCTCGTAGCTCTTCCTCTTGTAGGAGGAATCTCTACAGGGATATAAGAGGCACCCTTTCTCTTCTTGTTTGCCCTGGCAGTACCAGGGACTTTAACTTCTGAACTCAGTTTCTTTTTAGGATTGTAACTGTCAGACACCTTTCTCAGTAGGTCAGCGGGGGTTTCCTGCTCAGACGGAATAGGTTGTTGAACATCCTTCCCTAATTGAACCAACCTCTTAGAAGCTTCTCTAGACCCACGTCTCTCTTTTTCTTTCACACTTTCTTCTTCCCTAGCAGATTCCTCGCTCCACACTACCATTGCTCATGTTTCTTCAATCAAACTAGCATGAGTGGATGAAGCTTCAGCCACCCCTTTTCCCATACCCCTCACAACAACTTGAGCAACCTCACTCTCTTTTTCTTTTCTCTTTTTATCTTTACCACCTATTCTCCCAGACTTAGTAGTCTCAACCCCAGCCACAGTTCCTACTAGAATAAACATATTCTCCAAATTCGCAGCAATGTCAGAGATGATTCAGTAATAATATTTGGGCAACATGTTACCTTCTATATTTCAAAAGAAATAATATCCCCCCCCCCCCCCCCCCAGTAGCAGATTTGAATGATTCATCAGATTTATGGGGTTCTTCTTCTCAACTTGCTTTCAATTTTTCATTAATTTTCTTGATTTGTTCTCCTCCAGCAACAACCTTGCGAGCAAGCATCTTGACTCTACTTTTCTTAGAGGTGGGAATGGTTGAAGGTGTGATAGATGGTGTGGGTGTGATTTCCTTAGGTGGTGGTGATGGATTCTCAGAAAGGTTTGCCATTTCTGTGTTTGGGAATGAGAGAAGATGAGTTTTTGTGTGGTTGGAAGATGAGAGAAGATAGAGAGAATTTTTGATGGCTTGAAAATTAAGTGAAGAAACAACTAAGGCAACAACTAAGGCCTAATAAATTTAAAGAGGAGTTTGAACAATTGGGTAACGACAACCTTTTCAGAAGTCTAATCAAATTGGAAGTTAATTTGAAAAGACGTTGAAGACTGTCCCTAGAATCCTGGCACTTATTGCAGTTTTGGACTCTGTTTGAATGAAACCGGTTCATTTCATAACGGATAAGTTCAAACGAGTTTGGGATTAAATGAGACTCTCCTCATGATCATAATCCAAATATAAATATTCCAAAATATGTTGAGTGGAGAGTATGTACTAAGTAATCTTGATGAACCAGGTTCTTCACTGAGAAATATCTTGTGTAAGTCTGATTTTTCCAAGAAAATAGAGATAATATCATTAGAGCTTAATGAGACATTTTAGCACATGGCACAAGAATATACTGATGAAAGTATGAGACTGAGCAAAATCTAATTTAATTATGTACAAAATTTAAAAAATTTCTAACCAAAAAATTATTTTTTTTAAACTTTTTTTTTAAAATTTGAACTGGTCCTTTTAGGTGATCATAATCATCCATAATTCTAACTGTTCCTTTCAAAGTGATATCTACTTAGTGCTTTTGTGAAGATGTCAGCTATTTGCTTGTTAGTAGCACAAAATTTCACAGTGATCAAACGCTTTTCATAGTTGTCCCTCAAAAAGTGATGCCTCACATCTATGTGTTTAGTCCTTTTGTATTGAACCGGGTTCTTGGTCATACTAATTGCACTGGTGTTATCACAAAAGATAGGGATACAACCTACATCAATACAAACGTTCATTAATTATTGTTTGATCCACAACAATTGAGCACAACATGAGGCATCAAACACATACTTAGCTTCAGCAGTAGATAAGGCCAAAGAATTATGCTTTTTGGTGGCCCAAGATACAAGACATGAGCCAAGAAAGTGTGCCATACCTGAGGTGCTCTTTCTATCTACAAGAAAACCTGCATAATAAACATTAGCATATCCCACTAAATTGAAATTACTACCTTTTGGATACCATAGACAAAGGGCAGTGGTGCCTTTTAGGTATCTCAAGATCCTCTTGACAACAATCAAGTGAGACTCCTTCGTATTTTTCTAAAATCTAGCACAAAGGCCTACACTGAAAACAATGCTAGGTCTGCTAGAAATGAGGTATAACAAAGAGACAACCATTCCCCTATACCACTTCTGATCAACAGATGAACCATATTCATCTACATCTAATTTTGTGATTGTTGCTATAAGAGTATCAATTTCTTTGGAATCATTCATTTTAAACCTTTAAGCAACTCTTTCACATACTTCTGCTGATGGATATATCATAGTTCCATTTGAATTTTATTTAATTTGTAAGCCTAAAAAGAAATTAAGTCCACTCATCATACTCATTTCAAATTCACTCCCCATAAGTTAGCAAATTCTTTACTTAACTTATCAGTAGTTTCTCCAAAGATAATATCATCAACATATATCTGATCTATCACACCTCCTTTTTCCCGAGGGGATAGAGAATTTTTCCAATTGAAGTGACATAATTCGAAATTGGATTATTTATTTGTTTCATAGTCGCCACTTGGAATAATTTATGGCGTCCCAAGTCACTGGTTTATTTTAAATCCCAAATCAAGGAAATTGATTCTATATTTTTTTGGCCCACGACACAGAAGACCGGGTAAGAAATTCTGTTAACACGAGAGAAGGTGTGAGGCACTCCCGAGTTCCGTGGTTTTAGCACGATCTCTTAACTATTAATAATTGGTCTAATTATCTAATTTATTACCTGTTTTAGACCTATTGTGCATTTTTACCTTTTAGCCGCTTTTAGTATCTATTAACCACTCGCGCACTCGTTTATTTTTGTACTCATTACGAATCGCGCCACATGAAACGCACCCGCGGTTTACAACATGTTGGTTTTTATTATTATTCAAAGTTATTATCGGGTCACATGAAATACCGAATTGAGATTTACGTACCTTGATCATGCCACGGAAACCGTACCCATGGACATAATGATTTATTAATCATGCCTAAAGCAAAATTACCAATATTCTGAGTTGTTCATTTCCTATGTCTGAGATTAATGTGAAGGTCAAAGATTTATAAGGATTGAATATTTGAGAAGAAAACATAAATAAATTCGATTGCCATTTTGGACTACGAACTAACCTGTGGCTTAAACAGATACTTTACATCATGGAGTAGTAAATCGTAAATTAATGGAAAAGGTCAAATAGTTAAGAAACTGAACTGGGAATTGGCATACGTGAGATTTGCTAACTTTACCAGTCAATTGATGTTTTAAGAGGAATCATTCAATTATGTATGTTGTAAGCATTCGCGGGCCTAATGTAAGGCCTTAAATTAGGGAGTATGGGATCAATTTTAATCCCAAACTAGGCAGGTAGTCCCGTCAGTCTAATTAACAGACCCAGAACAACCCAAACTTCTGGAAGGGCTTCATGTACACATGATAGGGCAGGCATCTAACATGCCTGAATTTGGGCCAAAATATATGCACAGCTTAATACACAATACTTACAATCATAACTCAAATTTGTTTACAATAAAAATCACTTCCATACACAAAATTTTATTTTCTGGAATTAAAACTGTATTTCAACACAAACTCCAAACTCTGGCCTGCAATTCCTCATGCTTTCCAAACCTCCATTCTTTCACGTTAAGTACATCACTAACAACAGATTTAGCACAAATCCTCATGAGCTCAATAATTACATGACTAAGAACATCATGAGAGGTTTAAATGTTGACTATTAGCATGCTTTAGTAGGATAAATGAATATCAATAGCAGCTGAGTTAGTTTGCGAATGGTTTTAATCAAAATTTTAGCTAATGATCAAACAGACAAAGAGTTGATACTAACATAGGAACACATGTAAGAATATATAGCAAACAAATACAAGGAAATCGGAAAAATAAGCATAGTCATGGAATCAACAAACTAAAAAAAACTTCATTTGCACATTCAAGGAGAGTTACAGATGTAGTTTGGGCGTACCTAACAACAGGAACAATAATTAGTGACCAAATAAAGGTTGGAGGAAGAATATGAAAGCTCAGCTACTGAATAGTGAGTTCAACAGCAGCAAAACAGAGAAAACATCCTTAAATCTCCTCCAAATCCAACGAGAACTCAAGAACTACTAAAACAGTGTAATGGAATTCAAAATGGCTTTCCAACTCTTTTTTTAAGTCAACTTTCAGATTGTTTTTCTATGGAGAATCAGTGAATTTGCATGTGAGAATGCAGGAAAAATTAACGTGTGTGTGAGGGGTGTGAGGTCTCTTTTATAGAGTGTGAATGTGCTCTTGTGAAGGGAATGAGAGAGGAATGCAAAAGATTCTATCAGCTAAAAATTAGGAGATAAGACATCTTTTTTTCAACAAAAATGGACAGCTATCCTATTTTTAGTACCTTTCCTAACAACTGTCTCCTTTTCTGTTTTAACAGCATCTTTTAATTCTAAAACTATCTCTAATTCTTTTATTTTATTACACTTGAGTCCCTTATCTAGATGTTTCCGATATACTACCTAATATTCCCTAATTTTCCATATTCATCCCTTAGCCCCCCTCCAGTTTCTGGTATTTGATCACGCTCAACTATGTCTTATAAAAGACTAAGCGAGTGTTGCAATTATAACCCGGGGTATTAAGCCCAGAGTCGATCCCACAGGGACTTCACATATCAACCAAGTCTTTAGAATACACAACTGATACTCCGTCAATTCTCTTAAGACTTTTTTTTGAATGTAAATTGGTGGTGTTTACTAATTCTACTGACAATGATAATAAACTAACAATTACTAACAATTTGTTGTAAGCAATTATGATAAAGGTCTAAGGCTATGGTTTCCCCTATTGGTGAACTTACTTTTCGGATATTTCATATAACTCGATTAATTATCTCTATCAATCATGAACACTCTATCTACCATAAATCTCTCTCAAGTAATTATGATAATTTACTAGACGCACTCTCTCAAGTTACGCTAGCTAGATTGCATTACAGTTCACTTTAGATTGCACCCGAGGTATCGTTATCTCTAATCCAACCTCTAAACCCTCGGTTATGACTTTCGTCTATACTCTGGGAGTGGTGTTGTTCAAACAATTACCTAAATATGCACTCTCTCTCAAGTAGATACATAATAAATAGGCACAGCTAATTGAGGGCCCTTCAATCAACTACAACAAGAACGTAGTTGAACAAATAGAGATGAACAATCAACCAAACTATATTAATATCATCATAAGTTTATCCCCCAACGGGTTCCACCAAAACTCTAGATTAAGAAACTTAGCTACTCATATTCATCAGAACCAATTCTAAAANTGTTTGCTTCACTGAGTAGTAATTCACACGTTGTTCTTCACTCTAATGGACTCCTCCCCCTTTCAAGTTAGGTTCTTGGGTCTATTTATATGTTTAGGATAAGCCCTAAACGTGTAAGGGACTCCTATTCCAACCGGTAAACAATTAAAATCTTCAAAACTCGGAATTGACCGGACAGGAACCTAGGCGTTACGCCCCAAACACCCCCTTATCGCCAGGGCAGGCCTGGATTTTGGGCTCTAACACTCCACTAACGCCAGGCTTACCCTGGCTTTAAGAGCCAAACGCCCCACTAACGCCAGGGCAGGCCTGGATTTTGGGCTCTAACACTCCACTAACGCCAGGCTTACCCTGGCTTTAAGAGCCAAACGCCCCACTAACGCCAGGGCAGGCCTGGCTTTTGGGCCAAAACGCCCGGCTATAGCCCGGGTCACTCATTTCCGACTCTTGAGCGTATTTTTGACGTTTATGCTTCCATTCAACTCGACTTCCGTTTCCAATTCACCTACACATCAAATAAACCCAATTAGGCACATAAAAAATGTAATTTTTATCATTAACGCTCATAAAATGTACGGTATATAACGTTTTAAACCATGAATTCTAGCCACACATCAACACCCCACACTTAAACTTTTACTCATCCTAGAGCAATCAAACTATACTCATGTACACAAATTTTTAAGCAAATCCCTTTAACACGTTATACCAAGAATATTTAAAACAGTTTAAGCACAAAGGTGTGACATCCTCGCCTCAATAGTCGACTCACATATACCATGCTTTATCATAATCCACTCACTACTCTAACTTAGAGGTCAACAACATTACCTTTCCTTCGTGAATCATGTGCTCTCACCAAATCAAAGAGCTAGGTCCATACACAATAAAATTTAAGAACACTTAGGAACTCAAGATAGAAAGAATTCACTCACTCTCAGAAATAATATTCATATGCCACAAAAGATGCACCATAGGCTTGCCCGTAGTGTACTACTCTACTAATCGAGCTCATTCAGTCTAGGATCAAGTAGGACTTTATTTGGTTGTAATGTAGGCTGCGGGACGGGTAGGATACATTTGGATATAAGAGTGACTACACCTCCCTAAGCACTTTAATACATATACTTTAGCGCTCAACCTCAAACTTATATTAAGCCAAACTCCACCTTCACATCAATGTTATTACCCCATACTTCTTTAAGCACAATTACATTAAGAGTCACCACATATATATTTTTCTTTCACAACAATACAACTATTTATTTTATATTTTTTTTTCTTCTTTTCTCTTTTTTTTTCTTTCAAGTGACTCTTACTTTTCAAAACAATGCACCTTTCTCCTTATTTCAATTATCCCCCTCAAAAACCAACCTACCACCCCACACTTTAATTTTTTCATATTTCATAACAGTTCCAGTGCTTACGAGGGGTGACAAGGTTCAAATATATGATCAATTCAAACAAAGGGGTATGGCTTGTAATGTGGTTGCCAAAGAAAAAAGATTATAGGCTCAACGGGGTTAACTACGATACATAACAATCAGATGGGTAAACTATACATAGCTGGCTCAACAAAGAAATGCCTATATCACTTCCAAGACTGAACAAAACTTCTATTTCGCTTTGCACACACACAGGGCAAGTTCTAGACATCAAATGCACCACACAGAATAACATGCAAACCTCAAACACACATGGCACATAACTCACTCAGGATTGGATCTATCACGACACTCCAGTCAAAGCAGTTAAGCAAATTTAAGAATCCACGATTTAAGGTATTTATCCTGGAGTCAAAAAATTGAGCCTAAGCGTCACAACCAAAGTACTGACTATTCTCAAGGCATCACAACGTTTCGAGATTTCTACTATTAAGCCCTCAACCATGTGGTTACTACTCCTAAAAATTAAAAACTACCTACACCTGGTTCAATTAAAAACCCTTGGAAAAGAACCGTGGTCCAAAGAAAAACCAAGGGGGAATTTCTACACTACCTAAAACAAAGAAATCTTTTTGGTGTTTTTCTTTTAGACTCACTTCCCTCAAGAAAACTGTCTAGGAGATCCATCGTGAGGAAGAGTCCACATATTTCTAATTAATAAAATTTTTTTTTTTTTTCTGCTTTGTTCTACTTTAATGAAAAACTTACAAACAAGAAAAGCTAAAACTACTAACAAGAACGCACACAACAAATCATAACAAATATGTACCACACCCACACTTAAATCATGCAATGTCCTCAGTGCATCACATATAGACAAAACAAGAAATAAAAGTAAGGTGTAAGAAATTCCCTGCTCCAATAGCGTCGACATTGGTTCCATTAATCTCGCTTTCATGCTCCTTCGAGCAAATGCTTTAATCCCTTTATGCCTCCACTTTGAACTTATGAATTGGACCCCAATTTTTGATTCTGCCCTATGATCATGCTCCTGGGGTGGTGGAACGAATCTTCCTGGCCCAATAAAATAATATAGTAATATGCGCTTCTTGGGCTTTCGACGAAATGTGTACTCCCTACTTTTTGGCAAGAAGAATTCCAGAATGTATGCCTCTTGTTCTTTATCCCTCAACTCCTCAGGTGGTTCGGATAACTCTATTTGCATATCATCATCCAAACACAATGTGAAAAAATGGTTGGAGTGTGTACAAACATCCTCAACAATAATGACACTAGATTCAACAAAGTATGTATCATCAATGTCATTGTTTAACTCTAGTATCTTTTCTACCACATCAGCATCCTCTGATTTCAGTTCCAACCTGGGTGGTTCTTCAATAGATGGCCTGGCCGGTGGGTTCTCTCTTTCCTCTACGAATAGTGACTCAAACTCAAGAGCCTTTGTCCATACCCCTTTTTCATCAAGTGCTAACACCCAATCTGCCAGTTCTTCACTGTTCATATTATCTAGATTCATTAAACATTTAGTCAAAGGGTCCCCCACAGTCAGGGATGCATCATCTTTTCCTGGGATCACATTCACAACATCATAAGAGAGAAGTTGGCGAACTCACTAGGTCTCCTCATAGACTTTTGCACGTTGAAAGTGATTTCTTCATCATTGAGCCTCATCTTAAGTTCACCAGTCTCACAATCGATAAGGGCTCTGCCTGTGGCCAAGAATGGCCTTCCCAAGATTATGGGAATTTCCTCATCCACTTTGCAGTCTAATATCATAAAATCAGCAGGGAATACAAACTTCTCCACTTGCACCAATACATCGTCCAGAATGCCTGACGGTCTCTTTACCGTCTTGTCAGCTAACTGCAATAACATTGAAGTTGGTCTGACTCTACCAATCCCTAGTCTTTTATATATGGCCAGCGGCATCAGACTAATGTTGGCCCCCAAGTCACATAGAGCTTTGGAAAAATCTAAGTTGCCAATTGTACAAGGAATTGTAAAACTCCCTGGATCAGACAACTTTTCAGCAATAGGACGCGTCACCACCGCACTACAAGTCTGAGTAAGGGTGACAGTAGCCAGATCTTGGAAATCAAATTTTCTGGACATCAAGTCCTTCATCATCTTAGCGTACCCAGGCATTTCTTTCAACGCATCAATCAATGGGATATTTACCTGTATTTGCTTTAGCATGTCTAAGAACTTCTTGTACTGTTCATCCTTTTGGTATTTAGCCAGCCTCTGAGGGAATGGAGCTGGCTGTCTCTTTTTTCCAGTGATTTGGGACCTTTCTTTCTCAGACACCACCTCAACTACTAGCTCCTGGGCTATCTCCACTTCTTTTTCAGTCTCACTCTGTGCATTGGGTTCTCCTTCAATAGGTTGTATTGTTACCTTTGTCAAATTTGTTGAATCATCAAGTTCAATCGGCTTGGGTACCAGTGTCTCAACCTGCCTGCTTTCACGAGTTCTCTCTCATTCCAAGTCTAAGTCTCTACCACTGCGGAGAGTTACTACCATCAACTGCCTTGGGCCCTGGTCCGTAGGATTTACCTGAGTATCTGCAGGTAGAGTTCCATGAGGACAATTATTCACTGCCATAGATATCTGGCCCAACTGTACTTCAATATTTTTAATAGATGCATCATGTACATCTACTCTCTCAATAATTTTGGCATTTGACCCAATAACCTCCTGCATCATAACTTCTAACCTGGAAAACCCATCTTCTTGCCTTCCTCCCTGTTGTTGCTGAGGAGGGTAGTATGGTTGTTGCTGATTCTGATGGTTATAACCTTGTGGCCTCTGATATGGTGCTGCATTCCCTTGCGGTATCATGACACCCATATTTCCACTATTCTGTTGTTGGTGAGGCGGTTTATATGGTTGTACTTGTTGACCCCAGTTCTGCCCCCCTTGTCTATGGCGTTCATAATTTGACACATAATTCATATTTTCTGGATAAGGAGGGTGATGACATTCTGCATTCCAGGGATTACCAAGTGGTTGACTAATGCAAGATGTGCATAAGCCCCCATTGGTTGTGTCTACGATGTGTACCTGTTGCTTTTGTCCTGATTCCTCCACCTTCTTAGTAAGTATACTCATATGTGTTATCAAGGTGGCCATGTTCTCTGCAATAGTATTAGATGGATCGAATGGCACTGAGTGAACTATAGGCATAATGGGCGCATTCCTTGTTGTCCATCCTGAATTCTATGCCATTTTATCAAGTAAGATCTGACTTTCTCTCCACGTTTTGCTCAAGAATGCTCCACCAGCTGAAACATCAACATTTGCCTTAATAGTATCAGACAAACCCATATAAAAACGCTGCCCCAACATCTGCCCCAGCATCCCCTTAAATCGTTCCCATGTCTCTTGCAATGTTTCAACTGGTTTCTGTCTGAAGCTCAAGATTTCATCAATTTGTTGGGCAGTCTTGTTAGGTGGATGAAACTTGTTCACGAATTGCTTAACTAACTCCTCCCATGTGGTAATGGAATTGATGGGGAGTGAGTTTAGCCACGTCTATGCAGCTCCAGTCACTGAGAATGGAAACAACAACAGTTTTATTGCCTGCTGGGTGACGTTTGGCTGCCTCTGTGTTTTGCAAATTGACAGGAAGTTTTTCAAATACTGTTGGGGGTCTTTGATGTATGACCCTGAGAATAGTCCCTTGTTTTGCAATAAGTGCAGCATATTATTTGTTATCTAGAAGGACTCAGCCTGTATCTGAGGGACAAGTATCGCAGTGCCCAAATTCTCAGCTGTGGGTTGTGCCCAGTCATATAAAGGAGCCTCTGCCCCTATTTGAGCGACTGAGTCTACCACATCATCCCCATTATTGTTCCTATTGTTTGGATCTTCCATGTCGGGTTCAATTTGTTCAATTGGTGGTTGCTGTTTGCTTTTCCGGTTGGTCCGATTTAGGGCCTTGAAAACTTTCTCGGGGTCTGAAAAGGCTTCAACTACTTCACCCGTTCTCAATGAGTTTCTAGGCATGCACCTGTACCACCAAGTTAGCAAATGTTAAACTTTCAATGTATAAATGAAAATTTGAAGAAGATTGACTATATTTCAGAATTTTGTATATCTTCCAACTCAATTGATAACACCGTTAAGTCCCCGGCAACGGCGCCAGAATTTGATCACGCTCAACTATGTCTAATAAAAGACTAAGCGGGCGTTGCAATTATAACCCGGGGTATTAAGCCCAGAGTCGCTCCCACAGGGACTTCACGTATCAACCAAGTCTTTAGAATACACAACTGATACTCCGTCAATTCTCTTAAGACTTTTTTTTGAATGTAAATTGGTGATGTTTACTAATTCTACTGACAATGATAATAAACTAACAATTACTAACAATTTGTTGTAAGCAATTATGATAAAGGTCTAAGGCTATGGTTTCCCCCGTTGGTGAACTTACTTTTCAGATATTTCGTATAACTAGATTAATTATCTCTATCAATCATGAACACTCTATCTACCATAAATCTCTCTCAAGTAATTATGATAATTTACTAGTCGCACTCTCTTAAGTTACGCTAGCTAGATTGCATTACGGTTCACTTTAGATTGCACGCGAAGTATCGCTATTTCTAATCCAACTTCTAAACCTTCGGTTATGACTTTCGTCTATACTCTGNGAACAAATAGAGATGAACAATCAACCAAACTATATTAATATCATCATAAGTTTATCCCCCAACGGGTTCCACCAAAACCCTAGATTAAGAAACTTAGCTACTCATATTCGTCAAAACCAATTCTAAACTAACTTGCATAATTGAACTACAAAATAATAATTAAAAGCTATGAAAATCAATGTTTGCTTCACTGAGTAGTAATTCACACGTTGTTCTTCACTCTAATGGCCTCCTCCCCCTTTCAAGTTAGGTTCTTGATTCTATTTATATGTTTAGGATAAGCCCTAAACGTGTAAGGGACTCCTATTCCAACCGGGAAACACTTAAAATCTTCAAAACTCGAAATTGATCGGATAGGAACCCAGGCGTTACGCCCCAAACGCCCCCTTATCGCCAGGGCAGGCCTGGCTTTTGGGATCTAACGCTCCACTAACGCCAAGCTTACCCTGGCTTTAAAAGCCAAACGCCCCACTAACGCCAGGGCAAGCCTGGCTTTTGGGCCAAAACGCCCGGCTATAGCCCGGGTCACTCTTTTCGACTCTTGAGTGTATTTTTGACGTTTATGCTTCCATTCAACTCGGCTTCTGTTTTCAATTCACCTACACATCAAATAAACCCAATTAGGCACATAAAAGTGTATTTTTATCATTAACACTCATAAAATGTACGGCATATAACGTTTTAAACCGTGAATTCTAGCCATACATCAGTAATCACAAAACAACCATACCAACAAAATCAACGGACTGAAAAAAGATAAATCAGTGGTGTAAGAAATCAAACCATTTAACCAAGAAAGAAAGAAAGAAAATTTTGATTAAACTTAATTCAAACTATGCAATTAAACCTAATTAACATGCGATTAGACTACTAAATACATCATTCAAATACATAAATCACAACATTTATTGAATCCTAAAGCATGGTTTTAACAGAAAAGCACATAATAAAAAAAATGGCTAAAGTGAAAGGAAAACATGAATACCTACTGATTTTTTGCAAGAAAAATCGATTAGAGCTCCACATAATCCCATTGAAGCCGAACATCTCCGAAATGAATCAAAAATGACAGTAATTGATTTTTCTCGCTGAGAATAATAGACTAGCATAAATTTCGGGTCAAATCGAGTCTTGAAACTCAACAAAGATCAAAAATAAAAATAAAAATAGGGTTTCTATTTTTTTTAGATCCGAAATTGAAAAATTTTGGTGGGAGTTTTTGGGGAGATTAATGGTATGTTGATGATGAGAGGAGGATGGGGATTGTAGGGTGAGAATCTGGGGTTGTTTGGTAATGTTAAAGGTGGCGACCGCCGGTGGTGGTTTGGGGGTATTGCGGCGGCTAGGATTTGGAAATTTGAGGGAGATGAAGAGAATGGGGGAAGTTCTGGGGTTAGGGGGGTCTTAGGACAGTTTTATGGGAATGGGAAGATCAGTTCCCAGCCGTCCGATGGACATTAAACGAACGATCGGGATTAGGGGAGGGAAAACGTGGTCGTTTGGTTTGTGGGGGGGAATCTAGACCGAATTTAAAGGGGTTTTGGGATGGAAAAGCTTGAATTAAAAGGGTATTGGGCCACTGAGGTTGGCCCAATCTTAAAATAATACCTACACAACCCCTTTCTTTCCCTCCTTTAATTTTGCAAACTTGGCCACTTTAAACTCAAATAGCACTTAGAACTCAAATTATAAAATTAATCCTTTTACTACTTTATCTATTAATTAACTAATTAATTACCTTAACAATATGAACTAATAAAAGAAAATTAAGCCAAAAAACTAAAATGTAAAATGACTAAGCTATTTTGTGATTTTCATTTATCAATGCAACTAATTAACGTAATTAAATTCTAAATGCAAAGAAAAAATTAAAATTTTATGCGGTGAAGATTTGAACATATTTATGGTATTTTTTCATAATTTTAAAATATTAAATATGCACAAAATGCACCTAAATGCAAACAAACAATTAAAGAAGAATTTCTAATATTCTATAAATTCACAAACAATTAGAAAATTTTATTTTTGTGGATTTTGTGTGAATGTTTTCGCAGGGCAAAAATTACGTGCTCACATGAACTACCAAGATATCTTTACCTTTCTCTTTCAAGAATAAAATATTGTCAATTTTACCTCTCTTGTAGTCATGCTCTAGCAGGAATTTTGATAATCTTTCATACCGTGCTCTTGGAACCTGCTTGACCCTATAAAGTGTCTTGTCAAGCTTGAACACATGATTAGGACATTCCTTGCTTTCAAAACCAGGAGGTTGCTTGACAAACACTTCTTCCTTAAGATAGTCATTGAGGAAGGAACTATTGACATCCATCTGATGGAGAGTGAATTCCATGTAAGCAGCAACAACTATAAGTAGTCTAATTTCTTCCAATATTGCAACTGGAGCAAAGGTCTCATCATAGTCTATGCCCTCCTCTTGAATATATCCTTAAACTACCAATCTTTCCTTGTTCCTTGTAATTGTTCCATCTTCGTCAAGTTTTTTTTGAAGACCCATTTTCTACCAATTACTTATCTATCCTTGGGTCTTGGTACCAGATGCCAAACTTGACTTCTCTCAAATTGGTTGAGTTCATCTGCATTGCATTCCCCAGTCTGCATCCTGCAAAGCCTCAGCAACATTTTTAGATTCAATAAAAGATAAAAAAGCATTAAAAGCGCAAAGATTCTTCAAAGAAGATCTAGTTTTAATTCCAGAGGTTGGATCAGTAATTATGATCTCAATGGGATGAGAACTTTTATACTTGTACGGATTCATAGCCAGTTGGTTTCCTCTAGATGTTCCTTCAATATTTTGTTGCTGAGGAACATGTTCATGGACAAGTTCCCTCAAGGCTTGAGGATCAGTTCCCCCTATCATGTTACCTGGGTGGAAGGACCTGTTCCATTACATGTTTCTTCCTGTGGTGCAGCTTCAGTCTGGGCTGTGGTTTCATTTGAGTTTCTTACCAGCTCAATTGTTTAATCATCATGTTCCCGCCTCTTAGAAAGAAAGTTAGTTTCATAAAAAACCACATGTACATCTTTTCCTACACACATAGTTCTTTTGTTATAAATATTATAAGCTTTACTATGTGAAGAATATCCCAAGAATACTCCCTCATCACTTATGGTATCAAACTTACCTAGGGAGTTTTCACCATTATTGTGCACAAAGCACTTGCATCCAAATTCCCAAAGATGGGATATGTTTGGTTTTCTCCCTTTAAGTAACTCATAGGGAGTCTTCTCTACCAGAGGTCTAGTCATGCACCTATTTATGATATAACATGTAGTGTTCATAGCTTCTGCCCAGAAACTATGGGGCAGTTTACTAGAAAGAAGCATAGTCCTAGCCATTTCTTCCAGTGTCCTATTCTTTCTTTCAACTACTCCATTTTGTTGTGGATTCCTAGGAGAAGAAAAATTATTTTGTCATGCTCATCACAAAATTCAGCAAATTTAGCATTCTCAAATTCAGTACCATGATCAGACCTAATTGATGCAAGTTGATTACCTAGTTGTTTATGAGGTTTTCTAACAAAAGAAGCGAACATGTCAAATACTTCATCTTTAGATGTTAAAAATAATGTCCAAGTAAACCTAGAGTAATAATCAACAAGCACCATCACATATCTCTTACCACCTCTGCTTAATGTTCTCATTGGTCCACAAGATCCATATGGACCAGTTCCATCGTCCTGGTGGTGCTTACCACTTTGTTGCTTTTAAAAGAGGATCTTACCTACTTCTCCCTTGCACAAGCCTCACAAACTTTATCTTCCTTGAACTTAATGTTAGGCAGCCCTATCACCAAGTCCTTGAAGACTAGTTTGTTGAGTTGACTTAGACTGGCATGTCCAAGTCTCTTGTGCCAAAAGAGGGGATCATTATCCAACACACTTAAGCAAGTGAGTTCACTTTTCTAAAAGTGTAGATAGATCTACAACATATATGTTGTTCACTATTTTTCCTCGCAAAACTATCTTGTCAGTGGTAAGATTAATAACAAAGCATTTTGTAGAGGTAAATGCTACCATGTTACCTCTATCACACGATTGTGATCCACTTAATAGATTGTAATTTAGTCCATATATCAAGTAGACATTCTCAATAGAGTGAGAACCAGTCTTACCTACCTTTCCAACCCTAATGATCTCACCTTTCTTCCTATTTCCAAAGGAGACATTACCTCCTTTAAGGTCCTCAAGTGAAAGGAACTAGTTCTTGTTTCCTTGTCATGTGTTTTGAGCAGGCACTATCCATGTACCATATTTGGCTACTCCCCTTCACTTGGGCCTGCAAAAGGAAATCAGTGATTAGTCTTAGGAACCCAACTAGTTTGGGTCCCTTTCTATAGGCAAAAGGATGAATCAAATTCTTTTTATCCCAACTTGGTAGCCTATTCTTCCCTTGAACAAATTCCTTGTTCTTTTGACTTGCCTTTTCTTTTGCAGTGCATTCACTTTTATAATGACTTGTTTTACCACAGTGTGTGCAAATCTTGTTCTCAAGAAGAGTGAGGTACTTTCTTTTGGGATCCCACTTAGGTGCTAGGTTCCCAAAGCCAAGACCTCTTCTGTTGCTACTATGGTGCTCTTATATCCATGAAAGTACATCGGAGGACCTGTTCTATTTACAAGTTCTGTTTAGCTTATGCTTGACCTTCTTAGATCCTCCTTTAGGATTCTTACCTGCTCATCCCTTTGATACAACTCATTTTTCATTTTTCCTACATTTTCTTCTAGAGTGGGTTATGTTTGATCAGTTGTCTTTTTACCTGTTCCTAATTTTAGTTTTAGATTTTTAGATCTAAGTTCTAGGAGAGTTGAGTCAAATGCATGAACCTGGTTCTTCAATACAATATTTTCACTTACAGTTTCACTAACCCTAAGTTCCAGGTTTTTGCACTTAGACTTCAAAATCACACATTCTTTAGACAACTATTCTTTTTCATAATTTACATCCTCAGATTCATTAATTAGTTCTAGAAGTAACATAGAAACCTTTCTTTAGACAAAAATTTAATCTTTTCTTTGAGATGAATTACACTTATCTCAGTTTCTTCATCAAATTCTCCAATGGCCATAAGTTCTTGTTCATCCTCATCATCATCATCTGAGCTTTCTCCCCAAGCACCGACCATAGCCTCGGTTGATCCTTTGTTGTTGATTTTCTTAGGTTAAATATGTTCCTTCTTCTTGTTCTTTCGTTCAGCTCTTTCCTTCTTCCATTCAATTTCCCATTGAGGACAATTCTTGATGTGGTGATAAGTATTTCCACACTTGTAGTAGCCATTATTGGTTTGCTTCTCATGAGCTTTTGACTTGCTATAGTTTCCACTTCTTGAGGAACCTTTTCCTCTTCTCAGGTACTTCTTAAAGTCCTTGATGATCATATCCATTTCATCATCTTCAAGATCAAAACCTTCAGTGATTCTGAGTGTCAAGCTTCTTTCCTTCTTAGGTACATCTATTTTCATGGTTATTCTCCTAAGTTCATAGGCAGTAAGAGTTCCAATTAATTCATCCAGCGGAAAAGTGGAAATATTCTTTGATTCTTGAATGGCAGTGATTTTGCTCTCCCAAGTGATAGGAAGAACCCTAGTCATTATCTTCTCGACTTTATCTTCTTATGGAATAATCCTTCCAAGATACTTTAGCTCATTTGTCAATGTAGTGAACCTTGTGTACATCTCTTGAATGGTTTCTCCTTCCTTCATAGCAAAGTTCTCATATTGAGAATACAATAGAGAAGAGACTTCCTCTGGATGTCTTCAACTAAGGTGTTCCTTCATGAGCCACTTGAAATGTGTATCAAATTTTCTTAGCAGTGATACATCTTTGGATTCTGCTATACTCATCTAGACCAAGTCCACAAACAAACCATTTCTTGGATTTATAATTTCTTCTCCCATTTCTTCAAGTCCTCAGCAGTGCAATTTGCTTTTGTCTTTGACACCACTACTCCATCAGCATTTATCTTCAAGGTAGCCAGTGGACCATCGGTGACAATGTCCCATAGCTCATAGTCCTCTACTATAATGTAATCTCTCATCATGTTTTCCCCCCAGGTGTAGTACTGGCCATTAAAGAGTGGTGTCCTAGCAGTGGATTGCCCTTCCCAATTTTCAGGTGGTGCACTCATGTTGATATTCTCCTAAGGTGTAAGCCTCTTCAAGGATAACCTGCTTTGATACCAATTGATGTTTTATACTTCAATGTCACACATGGAGGGGGGGGGGTGATTTGTGTGGTGTCCAATTTTCGCGTGCACAAATTATAGAAGGATACGGTTCTTCTATGTGTTCCTTATACTACTATTGCAGAAATAATAAATGCGGAAAATAAAGAACATAAGTATTTTTACGTGGAGAACACCCAGCTCAAAAGGTAAAAAAATCACGACCTACTACTCAGTAGGATTATCCCCAACACTTCAATAAATCACTAAGCCAAAATAGCATTTACAAAACACTTTGTAAACCTAAGGATTACCTCTAATGCCGTTGTGGAAACCAACCTCTATTGCGACAACTTCAAGTTAAATCTAACTTGAATAGTCAGAGTACCTAATATAATTGCTTCTAGATAAAGCTGAAAGGTACAATTTGAAAACACCTCTACAATGAAGCTAGAATAAAAGCTAGACACTTGGAACTGATTTTTCTATCTGGTTCATGTAGCCTAAGGTTCGCACACTTGAATCATACAAGAATTGCTTGCAAAATGCCTTGCTATTTTTCCCTCAACTCACGTTTAACTTCAGCTTTTGTGCATACATGTAAAGTGAGAACATCCTATAACTTATAGTGTTCGTAGAATAGGAAATAACTAGAGTTTCAATGTTATACTCTTCCTTGATGGAATAATTCTAGTTATCTTCAACTTCTAACTCCTCCCTTATCTTGGATAAAGTTCTCTTCTAGTAAGGAGTCATTCTCCTTAGCATTTATGCAACCTTTTCGATTAGGAGATATCAGATATAACAAATTTTGCTTATCTCCTTCACGTGCATCCTTATGTTTGAATCTTTCTGTGTCTATGTACACTGTGTATGGATCTGGTTCATACTTGAGTTCCTTCGTCAATTATCAGAACAAACTTCACTTGGGCCAACAACTTGTCTTTTCCAAATGTGCCAGCCATTGCGTCTGCCACTGTGTTGCCCTCTCTAAACGTGTGTTGGACATCTGGTTGACCAAGTTCAATGATCATTAACCTGCATGCATTCAAAATATGTGAGTATTTGGAATTTCCTGTTATTAGGAGGGAAAGTAATACCTGGGAATCTTTTTCCACCAAGATGGGAAATAGATGATAGGTAATTGCTAATTGTAATCCATGATATAGGGCTTGAATTTATGCAAGTAGGGAAGTTGTTCGATATAGTGGTTTAGAGTAACCAAGGACCCAATGGCCATGGAAGTCACGAAAACCCCACATACGCCGCCAGCATTGGTTTGGGCATGCGCAACCTCATTGATGTTAAGTTTGTATAAGCCTTGAGGTGGTGGGTGCCAACGAACAAGGATAGTCTTCCTGGCTAAAAAATATGGTAGAGTATGTCCCAGGTATAGGTATTCAGAGGTTTAAAAAGTAATTGAATAGGTAGAGACATGTAGGTTTGTGCAATTGAAAAGATTATGGTTACGAGTTTTCCAAATAGTCTAAAGAATAAAAGGAGTAAGGATGGAGAGAGGAAGTTCGTTGTAGGATAAGTCATTATTGTTGCATAGGCTTTCCAGTCAACGGGCATAGTTATGGGATGGTAAAGGAATGTTGAAATATTGCTAAACCTGTATTGCAGGCGGGCAACCTGTGAAGGTATGGAGGATGTCTTCCAATGCATGGCCACTGATGATAGACTATAATTGCGTATTTTAGTCACTTATTACACTCTAATATACTTTACTTTAATTGAGTTTGAGCTTTAATCGCTAGTGTTTTACACTAATTATGTGTTTTATGCCTTGTAAGAGTGATTCCGAGCTATGTCGATGTTAGGGAATAAATTCCAGTGATTTGGATATTTGAAGTCTAAGAAAAATCCCAATAAATTAAGTCGGGATCGTGTTCGAGGATCAAATTTTATAGTTAAGAACGAACGAAGAATCGAGTAGGCATATTACGCACTATCTAGTAAAATGGATATAACTCTTTTCTCCGAACTCCATTTGGGCTATATAATATATAGTTGGAAATCTAACTCAAGGGGCTACAACTTTAATGTTTTACGTTTTACCAAATTATAAATAGAACATGGTGAAAAATGCGGTTGCAACTGCGACCGCGGACGGAGGCAGTACACTGGGTAAAGACCGCACCCCGAGTCCGCGGTTGACCGCGACCGCGGTCGTCCAGACCTGGAAAATTATCCTTTTTCGCGTAGGAGAAGGTATAATTGTTTGGGCCCGACCCTACTTGGTATATATATATGGAAAAATGGTATTTTGAAGACTTTGGACATACTTTTGACACAAATTCGACCGAAGGAGGCAGAGACATAATAGGAGCAAGGCGGGGAATTCTTCTACGAGTTTTTCCTTCCTCTTCCTATTTTTCATTGTTGGTTATGAATTTTAGTATTGTATTTTTACATACTATTATGAATAGCTACTTTTTTATCTAGGGTTTTGATGGAACCTTTTGTAGGATAAATTCTTGTTATGTTTTTATATAATTGAGCCGTTGGATTTCTCTACTTATTCAACTACGTTTACATTATGGTTGGTTGAAGAGCTCTCAATTAACTGTGCCTATTTAGTATGTATTACTCAGGAGAGAGTGCATATTTAAGTCGTTGTTGAACAACATCACTCCCGACGTATATGAGGGATCAATAATGAAGGGTTTAAAGGTGGGATTAGGGATAACGAAACCCTGGGTGCAATCTAAGTGAGTCGTACTTAATGCCAGCTAGCATAATTCGGGAGAATATGCTTAGTAAATTGTGGTAGTTACTCGGGAGAGAATTACAACACGCATAGCGCTCATGATCGGTAGAGAATACTTAGACGAAATTATAGAAGACGTAGGGGGAAGGATTCCAACAAATGGGAAAATCATAACTCTAGACCTCCTTAATCTTTTCTCCAACTCGTAGTATCTTTAGTGTTAATTTGCTATTTTAATTTTTCAGTTAATTAGTTAAACACAAGAATCTTAATGTCTATAAGTTAGGAATTATTCAAGCTTGTATTCTTGGTGATCGTGAACAACTGTAGCTAAACCTTAGTTTTCTGTGGGATTCAACTTCGGACTTGTAAACCAGATTATATTTGTAGTGACCAGTTTGTCTTTTTTATAAGGCTTAGTTGGGCGTGATCAGCGACATATAGTACATGTGGTATTTGGGAAAAGATTGTGATAAAAGAGAAAGGAGGCTGTTAGTAGTCTAGAGTGTATAAGCAGCCATAGGAAAAATTAATTTTTTGGTAGGTGGAGGTTTTCCAGATCCGCAAGTGATCAAAGGAAGGCAAAGTAAAATATTGGGAGAAGAGGTACAGTTTGTAGGCAGATGCAGTGGTGAAAGCTCCATTTGCGGTAAGATTCCAAACATGAGTATCTTGTTCAGATATGAGAGTAGGAATATAGGTATTAGAGATAAGAAGTTGAATATATATGGGAAGTTGAAAGGATAAGGTAGAGAAATTGTAGGATATGGGGTGATATAATGTGACTTAAGGTGAGTAACGTTTCAGGATAAGTTAGTGGACATTGTATTAATTGACGAAGGGAGAGGTTGGGAGAAATCCACTCATACCAGCGGCTGATAGTGTTACCCTGGCCAATATTCCAGGATGTTGCGGTGTGACATAGTGTTGTGTCTTTGTTGAGACTTTTCCAGATGTATGAATCAACAGGTTTAGTGGTAAATGATAGAGTTGGATAGGTGGATGAGCGGTGGTGGCAATATTGGCCCTGTATTATTTTTGTCTAGAGGCGTTGTGGTTGGGTTGTAAAGTGCCAATTTAAATTAGTGAGCATGGCAATGTTTTTAGCATAGATTTTTTAATATCGAGTCCGCCATTCTTTTTGGGAGTAGTAACAACATCCCACGAATAAGATGTAACTTTTTTCTAGTTGGTGTGGAACCCCAAAGGAAACGACTCTGAATACGATCCATATGTTGAATTATTTTCGTGGCAGTAAGTTATTCTTCATTATATGAGTATGGATTGAATTAATAACTAATTAATCAGTGTAGTGCGTCCACTAAGGTTAATGAATTTTGTTTTTCAGCTTTGGAGGCGGTTTTTCATATGATCTAATAGGTATTGGTAATCGACCGATTTAGGTTGCATGTTAGGCATGGGAAAGCCCATATATTTTTCAAAGATAGAAGCAGTATTGATGTGGAGGATGGAGACTAAGTTATTTTAGTGTATTGAGAGACATTTGTGGAGAAAAAAAATTTAGAGTTAGCTAAGTTGATGCATTGTCCTGGCTGTGTGGAAAGGTGGTTAAAAATATTGTAATGGAGTGAGCAGTGGTAGTGTCTGCTTTGGCAAAGAGTACAAGGTCATCCACAAATAGTAAATGAGAGAGATAGGGTCCAACTCTAGCAATCTTAATGGGTGTCCATTCTTTGAGTTGGGTTGCTTCCTTGATGATTTGAGATAAGGTTTCCATACAGATAATAAATATGTAAGGGAAAAGAGGGTTGCCTTGTTGTATCCCCCTAGACAATTGGAAATATGGCGTGTGTTTGCCGTTAACTAGTATTGAAATAGAGGATGTGGTTATGGATGAGATGATAAGTTGGATAATTGAAATAGAGAAGTTTAATTTTTGGAGGGAGTAACGGATGAAGGACCACTCAAGGCGGTCAAATGCCTTTTCAAGGTCAATTTTTAGCATCATTTTACCAAATCGACCCTTTGAATGTTGAAATGAGTGTATAACTTCCTGGATAATGTTAGAATTATCCACAACACGTCTCCCTGGTATAAATATGCTTTGAGTTGGACTAATTAGGGCAGATAAGAAAGCCTAATACAATTGACAAGTATTTTGGTAATAATTATTACAATGCCCTATGGGTCGATATTGTGATACATTTGTAGGGTTTTTAATTTTTGGAATTAAGGTTTAAAAAGTTTGGTCAATGTCTGGAGGGATGGTATGAGTGGCAAATGCATTCATGCATATAGTGGTTATCGCCTGTTGAATGTAGTGCTAGTATTTTTGGAAAAAAATAGAATGAATACCATCAAGACCCGGGGCTTTTAGAGGTTTGAAGGATTTTAGTGCATGATAAATTTCTGTATGGGTAAGTGGAGCCGATAGAGTAGGAAAACTAGAGGCAGATAAGGCAATTAAAGAGGGTGCAAAGTTTTCGCTGGAGCAAGAAGCTAATTGTGTGGTGTAGAGGTCATCAAAATGATTTATTATAGTGGTCTGAATAATGTTGGGGTCAAGTGTCTGATTTCCGACTATATCTAAGAGACCAAGGATGCAATTTCTGCGGTAGCGCTGAGTGGTGAATAGGTGGAAAAAGTGTGTATTAGCATCACCATCATTGAGCCATTGGATTCTGGATTTAAGTTTCCAGAAATTCTCCTCATGTTTAAGAATAGTGTCAAGACCCAAATTCCAACCCAGGTCGTGATGGCGCCCAACACCGGAGTCGGGCAAGCCAACATCAGTTTAATAGCGAGATTACTTTACTTATTTAAATATTTAAGTACTTTTCCAATTTTAGATTTAGAAATCATTTAAAGAAAACGGTCAAGTGAATGCAACTTGATTAAATGAACTCAAAAGATCATTTGCCATCATATGTAGTATAGCAAAAATATTAGAAAATCAACTATGCGTGCCAAGACCTAGTGTTACAAGTCCACAGGCAACTATTGGAATATACAAAGTAGACAAAATAAATATACAACTATCTGAAAGGGGTAGACAGAAATATCCAAAAATAATAGAAACTCCCTAGTGCTGCTGAGGAACGCCGGGAAGAGCAGCTCACCGTGTAGTCTAATCCAGTAAGTACACTCACGATCGCGCTCCGGTATGATAACCAGATGCACCAGCCTCAGAACCTGTACAATTAAGTACAGAAGCGTAGCATAAGTACATATAAACAAATATGTAGCCAGTGAGTATCCCGTCTAAACTCGAAGAAGTAATGATGAGAGATAGACGTATTACTCAGTAGGGTCATTAGCAATAATATGATTAGGCAGATTTAATCAGGATTAGCAATTATGAAAATCAAGTAGACATGGAATATCAAGTATGTGCACTACCACCTACCGCAAGTTCCAAATAACAACTATAATAAAAGTCCGAAGTCCCCTTCCACATAGAACAATTCATTTGATAATAATAATAAGACTCTCACTCAAATACATAGCATATAATATGCCGAGGCGTATGGCCGAAGCGACGCAGATATTAAATGTGCACTACCGAAGGGTCGAATGGCTCGTACCATAGATATTTCTATTACGCCGCATGCGAAATTGATCATGCGACGTGGTTGACATAATATAAGGCTACGCCACTCACGAATCATACATGCAACACGGGTGCTCGTATACATACACAGAGTTATCAGGAAATTCAGGAAATATAGAGTTCACACTTGGAAAATAAGAATCACGGCAACAACAAGATTTAATGTAACCTCCAATTTTCTCATTCTAGTTCAAGGATAATAATTGACTAGGAATACATGCAGGGATACAAGTAAGGCATATAAGCATGCTTGTGAGTCCTAAATACTACCTGACATAACATAGTAGTAGCTACGCATGGACTCTCGTCACCTCGTACGTGCGTAGCCCCGGAAATAAGGACAATTCAATCATTTATAATTACCTATGGGGACAGTACCTCTTAAAAGGTTAGAAAGGAGAGTCGCTTCGTGCTGAACCTACTTCTCGGACCAAGAACGCGCCCTAAACTCCAACCTCTACACCCGAGGACTCGAAACTAGTCAAATGTTATATAAATACGTTAATATACACTCAAAAGTATGAAATTCTCTTACTAGCTTAGCTAATTCATCATTCTTGAAGAAATCCCAAAATACACTCCCGGGCACACATGCTCGGATTTCGAAAATTTTCGAAGAAAACACTCATCCATAGCCTAAGGATCATTAATATATAGTTTTTCTATGATTTCATGGTGGAAAAGTGGTGAATTTCTCTAAAAATCATCAACCCTAGGTTTCCACTCTAACCCCTTTGATTTACACTAATTGGGTGTTAATCTACCTAAGATTGATGTAATAAACCAACATTTAAATGGAAATTACTTACCTTTTAGCAGCTAGGCCGAATACCCTCTTGAAAGCTCTCAAAATCGCCTATGGTGTGGAAGAAATGGTGAAAAATGGTTAAGTCCCGAATTAAATGGGCTCACTACCTTCAGTGACCTCGCACCTGCGGCTCGAGGACGGCACCTGCGAGCCAAGGCTCGCACCTGCGTAATTTGGCAAAGGGACTGGGGATCGCACCTGCCAAGGGGTTTCCGCACTAGCGAACCCACTTTTGCGGAGAAAGGTCTGCACCTGCGATCTGGGCCTTCTCCCGTATGGGTCACACCTGCGAGGCCTTGACCGCAGGGGTGGTCACGCACCTGCGATCTGGGCAACCTTACCTGCGGTCACACTAGACCTGTTGCACCAGCAACTGAAGCTGTTAGTTTTTGGCCCCGTTTGGTGTTCGGGAGGCACCTGGGCCCACCCGAGCCCCTGTTCGATTATAGCAACAAGTCCTAAATCATATTATAGACTCACTCGAGCCTTGGAACACCCAAAACAACGCTAAAACTCAAAATCACTCCTCAAAACCCCTAGAATCAAACTTAAGAATTTTCAAGTTCTTGAATTCGGTCTCAATGCGCCGAACGGACCTATACTACTCGGAATCACACCAAATTTTGCAAGAAAGTCATAAATGACATAATGAAACTATTCCCGGTCTCGGAATTCGGTTCAGACCTCGATAACACAAAAACACGTTCCAAACCAAATTATAACTTAAGGAAACTCTATTTTCACTATTTGGCGTCGAAATGCTCCCGAGCCATCCAAAACCCATTCCGGACATACGCACAAGTCCGAAATCATCACACGAAGCTACTGGAATCAGCGAAACTCGATTCCGAGGTCGTTTACTCAGAATGTTGACCGAAGTCAAACTGGCCTTAAAAGCAAATCTTAAGGAACCAAGTGTTCCTATGTTACTCTATACACTTCCGAATCCCGAACCACCCGTCCCCGCAAGTCATGAATCACTGAAAGCCTCTATGGGAAGTCTTATTTAGGTTAACGGGTTCCGAATATGCAAGACGACCGGTCGGGTCATTACATTCTCCACATCTTAAACAAATGTTCGTCCTCGAACGGGTCTAGAATCATACCTGAAGTGCTGAATAAGTGTGGATATCTGCTCCGCATGTCCTCCTCGGACTCCCAAGTCGCCTCCTCAACTGGTTGGCCCCTCCACTGGACCTTCACCACAGAAACTCTATTGCATCTCAACTAGCGGACCTGTCTGTCAATAATGGCAACTAGCTCCTCCTCGTAGCCCAACCTCTCATCCAACTAAATAGTGCTGAAATCAACCACGTGAGAGAAGTTGGCGTGATATCTCCGGAGCATAGATACATAAAAGATCGGATGGACTCCTGATAAGCTGGGAGGTAGAGCAAGCTCATAGGCAACCTCTCTAACACACCTTAATACCTCGAAAGGACCTATAAACCTCGGGCTCAGCTTGCCCTTTTTCCCGAATCTCATAATGCCCTTCATTGGCGAAACCTTCAGCAGAACTTTATCTCCCTCCATAAATGACACATCACGTGCCCTCTGATCCGCGTAACTCTTCTGTCTGGTATATGCTGTGCGGAGCCTCTCCTGAATCAACTTCACCTTCTCCAAGGAATCTCTCACCAGGTCTGTGCCATATAACTTAGCCTCGCCAGGCTCGAACCACCCGATAGGAGAACGACATCACCGACCATATAAAGCCTCAAATGGAGCCATCTCAATGATGGACTGATAACTATTATTGTAAGCAAACTCGGCCAAAGGCAAGAACTGGTCCCACTGACCCCAACATCAATCACACATGCTCTGAGCATGTCCTCCAATATCTGAACTGTACGCTCCGACTGACTATCAGTCTGCGAATGGAATGCTGTGCTGAGGTCTATATGAGTACCCATCCCTCTGTGCAATGCTCTCCAGAAGTGCAAGGTGAACTGAGGAACTCGATCTGATATAATGGATACTGGCACACCATGCAACCAGACTATCTCTCGAATGTAAATCTGGGCTAGCCTCTCAGAAGTATAAGTAGTATCCACAGGAATAAAATGCTCCGATTTGGTCAATTTATCCACAATGACCCAAACCGTGTCAACCTTCCGCAAGGTCCGAGGCAACCCAACCACGAAGTCCATAGTGATGTGCTCCAACTTCCACTCAGGAATGGGCATCTGCTGAAGTATGACGCATGGCCTCTGGTGCTCATACTTAACCTGCTGGCAGTTAAGACACCTAGCCACATACTCCACAATGTCTTTCTTCATCCGCCTCCACCAGAAATGCTGCTTCAGATCACGATACATATTCGTAGCACCAAGATGAACAGAATATCGCTAACTGTATGCCTCCTCTAGAATCCTCTGCCTCAAGCTATCAACATTAGGAACACACAAACGACCCTGAATTCTCAGAACACCATCTTCGCCAATAGTAACCTCCTTGGCACTACCCTGAACCACTGTCTCCCGTAGCTCTTCCAAGCGTGGATCATCATACTGCCGAGCTTTAATCTCCCCCAATAATGAAGACTGAGCAACTACATGTGCAAGAAATTTACGAGGCTCCGAAAGATCTAATCTCACCAAGAGATTAGATAAGGACTGAATGTCCAAGGCTAGAGGTCTCTCCTCCGCTGCAATGTAAGACAAACTACCCATACTCTCCGCCTTCCTGCTCAAGGCATCTGCTACTACATTCGCCTTACCCGGATGATAAAGGATAGTGATGTCATAATCCTTCAGCAACTCAAGCCACCTGCAATGCCTCAAATTAAGATCCCTCTGCTTGAACAAGTGTTGCAAGATGCGGTGGTCTGTATAAACCTCACAAGACACCCCATACAAGTAATGCCTCCAAATCTTAAGAGCATGGACAATCACTGCCAACTCCAAATCGTGCACCAGATAATTCCTCTCATGAACCTTCAGCTGGCGTGAAGCATAAGCAATAACTCTCCCTTCCTACATCAACACACACCCCAAGCCAACGCGTGAAGCATCACAATACACTGTATACATCCCAGAACCGGAAGGCAATACCAGAACTGGTGCTAAGGTTAATGTTGTCTTGAGCTTCTGAAAGCTCGCCTCACACACGTCGGACCACCAAAATGGAGCACTATTCTGAGTCAATCTAGTCAAGGGGGCTGCAATGGATGAAAAGCTCCACAAATCGCTGATAGTAGCCTATTAGGCCTAAGAAACTCCTGATCTCTGTAGCTGTAGTAAGACGTGGCCAACCCTGAAATGCCTCAATCTTCTTAGGCTCAACCTTGATACCCTCTCCGGATACTACATGTCCCAAGAATGCCACAGAATCCAACCAAAACTCACACTTGGAGAACTTAGCATATAGCTTCTGTTATCGCAAAGTCTGGAGCACAACTCTTAAATGCTGCTCATGCTCTCCCATGCTACGTGAGTAAATCAAAATGTCATCAATGAAGACGAGGAAAAAAGAATCAATATACGGCCTGAACACCCTATTCATCAAGTCCATAAATGCTGCTGGGGCATTAGTCAAGCCAAAGGACATCACTAGGAACTCATAGTGGCCATATCTCGTACGAAAAGCAGTATTCGGAACATCTGAGGCCCGAATCGTCAACTGATGATAGCCCGATCTCAAGTCTATCTTAGAAAACACGCCGGCACCCTGCACTAGTCAAACAAATAATCAATGCGCGGTAATGAATACTTGTTCTTGATGGTGACCTTGTTTAGCTGGCGGTAATCAATACACATCCGCATGGACCCATCCTTCTTCTTCACAAAAAGAACTGGAGCACCTCATGGTGATACACTCGGTCTGATAAACCCCTTATCAAATAACTCCTCTAGCTGCTCCTTCAAATCCTTCAACTCCTTAGGAGCCATATGGTACGGGGGAATGGAAATAGGCTGAGTATCTGGAGCTAAATCAATGCAGAAATCAATATCACGATCCGGAGGCATGCCTAGAAGGTCTGAAGGGAATACATCAGCAAACTCTCGAACAACGGGCACTGAATCAATCGTCGGAGACTCGGCGGTGGTGTCCCGCACATAAGCAAGATACTCCAAACAACCCTTCTCGACCATATGTCGAGCCTTCATGAAGGAAATAACTCTACTGGCTGCACTAACCGAGGAACCTTTCCACTCCAGCCTAGGCAACTCAGGCATGGCCAAAGTAACCGTCTTGGCATGGAAATCCAAGATGGCATGATGAGGATATAGCCAATCCATGCCCAGGATAATCTCAAAATCAACCATATCGAGTAATAGGAGGTCCGCTCTAGTCTTGAACCCACATAATATGATCACACAAGACCGATAAATTCGGTCTACCACTACAGAATCACCAACGGGAGTTGATACATATATAGGAGAACCTAAGGAGTCACGAGGAGCATTCAGAAAACAAGCAAACAAGGCTGACACATATGAATAAGTAGATCCTGGGTCAAATAGCACTGCTGCCTCTCCACATACTGAAATAATACCTGTGATCACGGCATCTGAGGCCACTGCATCTGCTCGGGCTAGAATGGCGTAAAATCTGGCTGGAGTACCTGAAGACTGACCTCAGCTGGACTGCATAGGAGCTAGCTGGGCTCCCCCTACCTGGCCTCCACCTCTGGGACAACCTCTACCAGCCTGTCCTCCACCTCTAGGTGGACGGGGCGCCGATGCTGAGAATGTGGGCTGATAACTCTGTTGAATAGCCTTGCCCTGGAACCGGGGACAAGTCCTCCTCATATGGATTGAATCCCCATACTCATAACACCTCGTTGGAGGCATGGCCTGCTGCCCTGAAGAAGACCCCTGAATAGCTGGGGGACGATGAGAACTCTCTGGCATGGCACTGAAGTAAGGACTAGGAGACCCCTGATGACATGAATACCCGCCGGAGGGACCCTGAATAGCTGGTGGGCGGTAAGAACTCTCCGGCATGGTGCTGAAATAAGGTCTCACTAGAGCACCATGAGAAGGTGGTGGAGGGGCTGAATATGGAGGCTTGCTGGGCTGGCCTCTACCGAACTGACCTCTACCCCTGGCTGGGGCACCTCTGAAATCTCCAAAAAATCTAGCTCTCTTGTCCTGCTGACCCTACTCTCTGCTCCTCGATCGGTAACCCTCAATCCGGCGAGCTATCTCAACCACAAGCTGATAAGGAGTACCCATCTCCACCTCTCGGGCCATGTTGGACCTAATACCCGAGTGTAGCCAGCTACAAACCTTCGCACACTCTCAGCATCAGTAGGGAGAATCATAAGGGCATGGCGGGACAACTCTAAAAACCTGGCCTCGTAGTCTGTCACTGACATCTGCCCCTGCTCCAGCTGCTCAAACTGATACCGCAGCTCTTCCCTCTCAGGGGGTGGATATACCTATCCAGGAACAGCTGAGTGAACTACTCCCATGTGATAATAGGGGAACCTGCTGGCCTACCAAGGATAAATGACTGCCACCATCTGCGGGCCCTGCCCTCTAGTTGGAAAGTAGTGAAGTCGACTCCATGGGACTCCAAAATCCTCATGTTATGTGGTCTGTCCCTGCACCTATCAATAAAGTCCTGGGCATCCTCTCCTTTCTCACCTGCGAAGACAGGAGGGTGAAATCGAGTCCATCTATCAAGTAGCTTTTGCGGATCGCCGTCCGCAGCTGGTCTGAGCTCTGTGCTGCTACTGCTAGTTGTGCTCCACCCACGGGCAGAGTACCCGGGGTCTGATTACTGCCGCTGCATGACCTGCGGCCTGGGAGGTAGGGGTCTGAACTCCCCCTCCCGCCTGAGATGTGGCAGGATCCGCTGGAAATAAACCAGCCTGGGTCATAATGTCCATGAACCACATCATACGGCCCATGATCTCCTGAAAACCTGGTGCAGTCATGAAGTCTGCTAAGGCAGGATCTGTTGGAGGCACCTCGGCTTGCTCCTCTATGATAGGATCCTCTGGGGTGTAACGGAGCAACTCTGGGACGCCCTCTTCCCCTATCTCGGGCCGGCGCCCTCCCCCATCCTCTGCCTCGGCCTCGGACGACGGGGGTAGCGACATCTCCCGGGTCTGGAATATCAGCTGCACGAGTCCTCACCATCTGTGAGAGAATAGAAGAATGAGATTTAGTAAGACCATCGATTGCACGATAGAATAAGAATAAGGAGAGGTTTCTTAACACCCTATAGCCTCTCGAAGATAAATACAGACGTCTCCGTATCAATCCGCAAGACTCTACTAGGTTTTCATGTGACTTGTGAGACCTACGTGAACCTAGAGCTCTGATACCATGTTGTCACGACCCAAATTCCAACCCAGGTCGTGATGGCGCCCAACACCGGAGTCGGGCAAGCCAACATCAGTTTACTAGCGAGACTACTTTACTTATTTAAATATTTAAGTACTTGTCCAATTTTAGATTTAGAAATCATTTAAAGAAAACGGTCAAGTGAATGCACCTTTATTAAATGAACTCAAAAGATCGTTTGCCATCATATGTATTATAGCAAAAATATTAGAAAACCAACACGCATGCCAAGACCTAGTGTCACAAGTCCACAGGCGACTAGTGGAATATACAAAGTAGACAAAATAAATATACAACTGTCTGAAAGGGGTAGACAGAAATATCCAAAAATAATAGAAACTCCCTAGCGCTGCTGAGGAACGCCGGGAAGAGCAGCTCACCGTGTAGTCTAATCCAGTACGTACCCTCATGATCGCGCTCCGGTATGATAACCAGATGCACCAGCCTCAGAACCTGTACAATTAAGTACAGAAGTGTAGCATGAGTAAATATAAACAAATATGTACCCAGTGAGTATCCCGTCTAAACTCGAAGAAGTAGTGACGAGAGGTAGACGTATTACTCACTAGGGTCATTAGCAATAATATGATTAGGCAAATTTAATCAGGATTAGCAATAATGAAAATCAAGTAGACATGGATTATCAAGTATGTGCACTACCACCTACCGCAATTGCCAAATAACAACTATAATAAAAGTCCAAAGTCCCCTTCCACATAGAACAATTCATTGATAATAATAATAATAATAAGGCTCTCAGTCAAATACATAGCATATAGTATGCCGAGGCATACGGACGAAGCGACGCAAAAATTAAATGTGCACTGCCGAAGGGTCGAACGACTCGTACCATAGATGCATATATTATCCCGCTCGCGAATCGATCATGCGACACGATTGACATAATATAAGGCTACCCCGCTCACAAATCATACATGCGACACGGGTGCTCGTATACATACACAAAGTTATCAGGAAATTCAGGAAATATAGAGTTCACACTTGGAAAACAAGAATCATGGCAACAACAAGATTTAATGTAACCTCCCATTGTCTCATGCTAGTTCAAAGATAATAATCGACTAGGAATACATGCAGGGATACAAGTAAGGCATATAAGTGTGCTTGTGAGTCCTAAAGACTACCCGGCATAACATAGTAGTAGCTACGCACGGACTCTCGTCACCTCGTGTATGCGTAGCCCCCGCAAATAAGGACAATTCAATCATTTATAATTACCTATGGGGACAGTTCCCTCCTACAAGGTTAGAAAGGAGACTCACCTCGTGCCGAACCTACTTCTCGGACCAAGAACGCGCTCGAAACTCCAACCTCTACACTCGAGGACTCGAAACTAGTCAAATGTTATACAAATACGTTAATATACACTCAAAAGTATGAAATTCTCTTACTAGCTTAGCTAATTCATCATTCTTGAAGAAATCTCAAAATACACCCCCGGGCCCACATGCTCGGATTCCGGAAATTTTCGAACAAAACACTCACCCATAGCCTAAGGATCATTAATATATAGTTTTTGTATGATTTCATGGTGGAAAAGTGGTGAATTTCTCTAAAGTTCATCAACCCTAGGTTTCCACTCTAACATTTAAATGGAAATTACTTACCTCTTAGTAGCTAGGCCGAATACCCTCTTGAAAGCTCTCAAAATCGCCTATGGTGTGGAAGAAATGGTGAAAAATGGTTAAGTCCCGAATTAAATGGGCTCACTGCCTTCAGTGACCTCGCACCTGCGGCTCGAGGACCGCACCTGCGAGCCAAGGCTCGCACCTGCGGAATTTGGCAAAGGGACTGGGGATCGCACCTGCGGAGGGGTTTCCGCACCAGCGGACCCGCTCCTGCGGAGAAAGGTCTACACCTGCGATCTGGGCCTTCTCCCTTATGGTTCGCACCTGCGAGACCTTGACCGCAGGGGTGGTCTCGCACCTGCGATCTTGGCAACCGCACCTGCGGTCACACCAGACCTGGTGCACCAGCAACTGAAGCTGCTGGTTTCTGGCCCTGTTTGGTGTCCGGGAGGTACCTGGGCCCACCCGAGCCCCCGTGAAATTATATCAACAAGTCCTAAATCATATTACAGACTCACTCGAGCCTTCAGAACACCCAAAACAATGCTAAAACTCAAAATCACTCCTCAAACCCCTAGAATCAAACTTAAGAATTTTCAAGTTCTTGAATTCGGTCTCAATGTGCTGAACCAACCTATACTACTCGGAATGATACCAAATTTTTCAATCAAGTCATAAATGACATAACGGAACTATTCCTGATCTCGGAATTCCATTCAGACCTCGATAAACAAAAACACGTTCCAAACCAAATTATGAACTTAAGGAAACTCTATTTTCGCTATTTGGCCTTGAAACGCTCCCGGGTCATCCAAAACCCATTCTGGACATACGCACAAGTCCAAAATTATCACACGAAGCTACTGGAATTGGCGAAACTCGATTCCGAGGTCGTTTACTCAGAATGTTGACCGAAGTCAAACTTGACCTTAAAAGCAAATGTTAAGGAACCAAGTGTTCCTATATTACTCTATACACTTCCGAATCCCGAACCACCCATCCCCGCAAGTCATGGATCACTGAAATCCACTACGGGAAGTCTTATTTAGGGTAATGGGGTCCGAATACGCAAAATGACCGGTTTGGTCGTTACAAATAGTATGAAAGTCAGTGAGGAGTTGGTTTTCGAGGTTGTAGTAAAAACTATATTTGAGATTGTGGTCCATGGTTTGAAGGCCCTGTAGTAATGCTAATGTAATTTTTTTTAATAGAAGATATTGACAAACATATGTTTATTCCATTGTTGTGCATGTGTAGTAAATAGTTGTATAGCTAAAATGTAATCATTGGTGTGTATCCAATTGGAGGAGTACAAAATATAAATGTGGTTTTTTCGGACATGTAGGATCCCAATAAGTGTAAAAAAAGAGTGACACATCTATATATAGTGCTATTTTAAAGAGTGTTATACTCTAGCGTCCGTTTTCGACGTTAAGGTATAGCGCTCTTTTAAAGAGCGTTATATATAAAGCTTATAAGACATGTATATATAGCGCGTATATATAGCGCTTTTATAAACCGCGCTAAATATACATAAATACTCGTCCCTTCCCTTTCCCCCGCGTTATGTGTTAGCACAACGCGGTTAAATACTACGTTATGTGTGTTGCCTTGCCTATAAATAACGGGCACATTCTAGTTATTTTCTGTGCTTAACAATAACAAATAGCAAAACTTTCCATAAAAGCAGGATTTTTTTTCGCTTTAACAAATGTCCGGATGTATTTATGTACCAAGGTGCCTTTGCGGCAAAAAATGTATGATGGCGGAATGTTGGGATGATGGTCAAGTTGGGCGCTTATACTGGATGTGTGTGAACAGATTTTATGGAAACAACAGAAATTTTCATAATTTTGTGGTACGGGATTGATGAACCCTGTAAGTAGGAATGCTACAAACAAACTTTACAGTATTATCATAATTTGAACAAAAGATATGAACATGATGAGATTATGTATAAACGAGAAATTGCAGCGTTGAATAAGAAACTAAAAGAGGCGGAAGAAGAAAAAAATATGTTGTTGGATCAATTTGATTGGTTGAGGAAGAGAATAGTGGACTAACAAACCAATATATGTGTTGAGTATAGTATTTTATCTTTATGCTTTCTATGTCATGTATTTTCATTATGTGTATTGAATTTAAATTATGTTAAGTTCTTGTGTTTGTGTTGCAGTATTAAAATAACGAGGAATCAGGGTAATAAATACATAATGCACATATAATGAAAATAATAAAATTTATTGCTATTATTTATATAAAATAATATGTACATAAAATACAAAAAAAATCAATGTGACCCACAGCCTTTGTGCTTCAATGCAGCCGCTGGCCTGAGGTGCATTCCATCCCGTCCGGCTACGCTTTCAGGATCATCCTCATCATTTCGCCTCTTTATAGCAGGATGCGCTGCAGCATGATCATCAGTAGTGTTGGCAGGATCGGTAAAATGGGCCATCGGTCCAGTAGTAACCTACAGAAGAATAAGTCATCGCAGTATATATATATATATATATATATATATATATATATTAAGTCGCAACAATTTAAATTGTCTTTCCATGATCTCGTCAGGCTCCTGAATATAATCATTCGTCGCAGGCAGGTCAGCATCGCACAAAGCGGCCTCCGTGACGGGCGAGGATGAAGCCTTAATAAGAAAATTAATAAAGTTATTTATGGAAAATCAATAAGAAAAGAAAAAACAATTTTAAATTTAATACTAATAAAAACATACCTGCGCCTGTGAAAGATCCCCAGCACCCCTCGATGATGAGCCATAACTCAGCCGTCGCCCACTATCCATATCTCGGGTCGACCGATCCTCAGCAGCAGTCGATTGTCCTAGAAAGTATGCATATCAATCCTCTCCGGTAATGCTCGTTCCCGTGATCAACAATGGACCTGACGGGGTCACCTGCGAAGTCCCTGGAGTAAGCTGCAGCCCAAGGCTGTATGACGGCATGCTGCTGTGACACTCGTCCGGATCATGGAGGTCACCCGACAAATCAGCATCAACATCATCAACAGGTGCCTTAAGGGGACCACCTCCTCGTCGCCCCCACGACCCTGTGGGGCAGCCCTACCTCGTGGGGCAACCCTACCTTGTGGGACACCCCTACCTTGACGGTACTGCTCTGGCTCCACATAAGCAGGGTCGTGTCTAAGTGTTGATCCTATCGGGCTCGCCGTAGTGTCCGGGCAGCCAGCTCTGCAACCTGCCGGCCATAATCGTGCAAAACGGTCGCTCCCTCGTCGGCATACTGCTGCATATGTTGTCCCAACTGGTAGAATAGATGTAGGACAATAGCCTGCACAACGTGTAAAATATAAACTACAGAACGCTAGGTTACAGTTACATAAGTAAGAATACCAGATAACATACCAGGGCCTCGTGCCGCCTGACGTATGGAAAGTACCGACCGCCAGCTTGATGAATGGGATTCCCGATGAAAAGTCAGGTAACACCGCGATACTAGGGCATATAATCATGAACAATATCTGTCCGGCTCGGTGAAAGGGGGCGGAATCAACTCAGCTCGTCGGTCCCAAGTATCGACCTGCGCCTTTAGTCATGCCACATATGTGTCGTCCACCCTGGAACGATCATCCCGTTGGTAATGTGTGGGCTTCCATGTGGGCAATCTCGGTACAAGCTGCGGACGGCGAAGTACCCGCTCCGTGGCATGATTCTCCATAATATCGAGGCACATCAGCGGAACGAAAGTGCTCCAAATCAGTCGGTCGGCCGAGCAATAATCGGGCAGATCACCTATCAACTCGTCGCTATATGGCGTCCAGATGAACTATTAAATAACAACAGAAAACGTGAGTATGCGCAACACATGTGAAGCTATACCAAGTAAACTTAGGTATACATTTACTTGTGCTCCCTTCAGCGTATCCAACAAATCCCTGCAAAGGGGAAGATTATGCCGAGCCTAGTAAAAATATGTACGTATCCCCGCCGGAGAACCCACCTCCTAGATAGAGGGAGAAACATAGGTGGTACATCTGAAGGTTATGGTGGTAGAGGTGGTTGCAGCTGCAGGAACCGCTCCCAGGCCCAAACCTAACATACAAAGTTGACGTAAACTTTAAGATAAATTTTTACTAGGTATGTTATAATGAACAGAGTATTCGAATATGTTGTCACCTGTAGCAGCGGCAAAAATCCACATACGTCATACTGGGTGCCCATGCTCGCCTGACACATCTGCCTGTACAAGTAGTCAAGAACAGCAGCACCCCAGCTGTAATGGGGTAAATCATCTAGCCGCTCAAGATGATGAAAAAATCTCAAATTGACTAGGTTCCCCGAAGTGTTCGCGAACAAGACCCCTCCAAACATAAGGAGCAGCAGCAACCTCGTATAATTGGACAGAGTATTCACATATGGGTTCCAGGCTCGATATTTGAGGCCCAGTAGCACCAAAGTATCCTGAATTCTTGTATGTGTCAATTTTATTATTTTACATGTTATTTTTATAATTTTATATGTTTGTTTGTAAATTAAATAATTAAGTTTTGAAAATTGGACAGAGTTTTTGTTTGATCTATCAGTATAAGAGATACTTAAACAACATGGATACTACACTAAAAGGCTCTACATTTTACTACGCTAAAAGGACACTATATTACTAGTCTTTAAGCAAATAAATAATCTAAACTAGATAAAAATAACAAATATATTTTAATAGCAAAACATTCACGAAAATACATATAAAACAGTAAAAATAATTTATTAACGTTTTTATTAACAAATAATAATGATTTCTCAATTTTTAAATATTTTTTTAGAACATTAATATCTTAGTCCGGATAAAATTAACACACCAGTTCAATCGCAAAAAGAAAATACAAAACAACATGGAAAACATTCAAAACAACTAATATGCATTATATATACGAGTTTCGACATAAACTAAATCGGAATACCTCGATTTATGTTTTTCGGAAAGTTGAAGAATTAAAAATTGGAGTCCAAAACAAGCGACCCACAACAATAGAATGCTTGGCTAGGATGTGGGACCAACACTCTTGTCTTTTTTGTGGGAGGGGTGGGATCTACTCGGACTTTTTATCGAGTTAATCGGGGGGGGGGGGGGG